>JBBPTU010001111.1:0-14637 GCA_038094295.1 Tylopilus aff. beelii | reverse complement strand
GGGCTACACCAAGCGCAACGCTCGTCAAGTGGTTTCTGTCGCCACCTGGGAGCTCTCAAGACAATGCACACGATGTCATCATCGATAGCGGTACGCTTCTGCGTGACGTTTTCATCCGAGCTTGTGCGTTCAGCTACTTTTCCCTTGCGACCTCACGCTCACAATCGTGACTGTTTCAAGTTCGAAAGCCCATCCAGTATACATCACCCTTTTTGCATTCCGAGTCCCCGCTCCCTTCCTTTGACACGTTGGAGGATATGATCAAAGACGCAATGGAGTCCACTGGTCACGATTATATTTCTTTGAGGAAGAAGGTGTGCCTATTTCGCACAAGCATCCGTCTGTTGTTCGGGCGCTCATACTCGACTAGGTACTAGCCGGTGATGGCTACCGCTGCACTGTCACAGGTGTATACCACAGTCCGTCATATGTGACTTGTACCGAAATCAAGAATCTCAGCGGAGTGGCAGCGTGTGACCTCGAGGTGGCTCATATCTTCGATGAAGTGCAAGGCGTCGACCTTGGGACCGAGAGAAATAGACTAGACGAAAGGGCATGCAATAATGTACCGTCTGGTCAGTATTTTTCATGTCCTCAGATGTACTTACCCGTCGGCCAGACTCATCACGCTGCTGGTGCCATGGCTATTCTAAAGTTGTTCGGATTCTCACGACTCGTCGACGCCTTCATGGAATCGAAATGCGTTTATCAAACCTGGAATCTGCTCTGGATGCAGTTCGACATGCGCTGTTATTTTGACCGCTTGAATCTGTGGTTCGAGCACGCCGAGAAGGTGGGTTACTCGAGAGGCTTGCCAGTCATGCTGATCGACCACGTGGACAGCCGAACTGCTACAAAGTGTGTGTGGCCCGCGAGTGCTACCAGACAATGGTTCTTGCCCTCTCTGGACAACACCATCGTCAGATCGATGACGCCTCTCCTCTTCTCGTCGAGTTCAATTCGTACGAGCAGGCGCCGCCACCCGACTCCCTTTTACTCGATCTCCATGCAGTGTGTGCTCGTGTTGCGCACATGTCCGGCGCTGCGAAATTTTTTGACGAGGTAGAATTGGACGCAGAAGAGACGACGGTTCTTGCTGCCGATGGATCGTCCGGTTCTCTACTTGGTCATCTTTTGTCCCTCTATGCTGCCATTCCTGGGGTTACATGATACCAACGTTTTGCGAACTGGTGTACATACATAGTTGGAATTGAGGATGAGTGCGGTGTACGCTACTTACGAGTAATGCGTAGTGAAACACGTAGGAGGTGGTCAGGGTCCTCGTGTCAAGTCAGGTCTAACTAATCCAGTTTGATGATCCCTCCGCTTGTTGCTCCCAACTTGGTTTTCTCATCTTACGTCAGTCCACCACCGCTCATGCACAATATCCAGATATCAGCGTATTATCAGCGCTGCTACAAGGAAACCCGGAGAAGGTGTCAAAGTGGAAGACCGGAAACTCCAGAGCTCGGGCGCGCTATACGAAGACCATCGTGGGGCATTGCGGGTGACAGAGCAGAGGTACACGAACTGCACAGGATCATATTATGAGTTCACTTTCGACTTCGACCATCCCTCAACGTGCCAGTGCCAAGTGGGGTAGCACTATAGCAGGTCCTCACTTCCTTAACCTCGATGCCATTGTCCTCTCTGACACTATTTCTTGACCTTAGCTCCTTCGCCCTGGAACATGTAGACACATCAGCGAACAGGATCATATTTTTGAATTCATCAAGAAGTCGAAGGATGCGATTCAGGCCGCTAAACTGCCATCATCTAGAATTCCAAAAAGGAGAATACGAAGTATGAATTGATCCCTGAGGAGTTCGCGATAGTTGAACGTGAACAATTATTCAACCACAGGATCTCTTACGGATTGTGAATGTGCGCGTGACGGCTATGCTTGTAGATTCACCATCTGACGTTCCTAAGAGTCATAGATTCTGCGCACTTGTTCAATCATAGTTCCTTTGGTCGCTGGGTAGAGAATATCGCGTTTTTAAGGACTTCAAGGATCCTGTCCGAAGATGCTGAATACTGAAGCCACCGGGGTAAAGTTCATTGCATCCATTTTCGTTTGCTTTCTCGACATTGATGCACGTCCAGGTGACTCAGGAGTGGATAGAGAGATATCTTCCACGCATCCGGAAGAGACTCGACAAACTTATTCCCGGCGTCAAGTTCAGTGTAGTCGACATCCCAGGCGTATTGTATGCGTGTTCATATGATCTTGCAGCTCGTAATAAGTCGTCGTGGGGTGAGGTATTCACTGAAGATGGCTACTAGGTCTGGAGTAGGTCCGAGGCGCTGACATGACATGCAGTAGCTGACGTACTAGTTCGATCGTTGTCTGGATCACCACAGTGGAAACAAATCTAGTGGAAACTCCGGCCTTCTTGTTGGTACATTCTAATTCAAGAAACTCGTCGAACGGTGAGCATTAGTCACGCACGAGGTTGTCAACGCAAGGCTTAATCGTCAAACAGGTCAACTAACACAACGGAGAAAGCTAAGTCTCTATCTGGACTTTGCTCGTAGATATATACTCTTCCCATTAGCGGTTATGGGATTGAACATGTGAGTCGTAACAGTACCAATTATGCACCATCCCCCCGCGTACCGCAAGTTCAGAAGTTCCTACCAAACACCTTTCACTGCGAACATGATATGGGAGAAAAGAAATTTACCTGCAAGGAGTCGTATGTGTCTCGTTTCCTGGGTCGTCGTACGCGTGCTCATTACGAGTAGCTTCCAAGGACCGCAAGTGCGCATCCTACTGAATGGAGTAATGGTCCCTCTCTATCTGCAAGGAGGCTGAAAATGACAAGCAATGCGGAATGTATTCGCTGGATGCTTCAGTGAGTGCGGATGGGTACAGCATGTTGTAGGATGCCGCTCATAAGCAGCGGCGCAGATTGATGTTCATGAAACTCAATGAATCGGCCGAGACGAATTTTACGTTTGTCCCTATCACTCGTGATATATCTGATAGGCCGTGTCCACACCACCCTGATGTCCGAGAATGCTAGAATCATGACCAAGATATGATTCAGAATGTCGATCTCTGTACCTTGGCCATCTCCAATTTTGTCGCCCGCTGCTCCTCCATGGCTGCCACCTTGACCTTCCTCTGCCGCATCTTTCGTCCATTTCCATGCTTCGGGCCGACGACGGGTTCCGCTATGCGTTGTTTGCGTTGTTTTTCGCGTTTCTTGTCCCTCTTGCAGGGCGTCGCGAAGGATGCTTTCTGGAGGTTGCCGTAGGCAGTGTCAAAATTTGTGAGGTTCGACAAAAGGACTCGTGCGTGTAGACAGCTTGGCCTTTTTACCATCCGTGACGCAGATCAGACATGGGTACTCTTTCTCGTTTTCTGGGTCTGGGTCGTCCATCATAGCATCTTCACCATGATGTGTCACTGTCCGTACGATCGGTCGTCAAAAACTGAGAGAACTTGAAAGCTAGTCGACGTCGTTTGTGTGTGGGTCATATCGTTCCCTTGCCTTTCGCCTTCTCGAACAGCGCAGTGAGTTGCTTGAGAAACTGCAACAACCTCAATATCGCATCCACAAGACGCTGAAAGTTGAACCACTCACAGTATCGTGGTCGACGGCTGCATGGACCTCTCCGGGCCGTCGCCTTGGATATGCAAAGATGGCAAGAGACCCTGCTGACGTAACTTATCCATGTTGCTCCGACAAGATAGTGCCTGTGCTTGACGGTCTCAGGACAAGGCCTTTCATGGATAAGGAAGCCTCGAAAAATGGACCGGTTTAACCACCGACATGGACCCGTTTCCACCGCCTACAGGCGGAGCGTCTCTCATGCTCTCCTTTGGAATGCATGCCAAAACGATTCCCGTCGTCGGGGGTGACGTGCTCGCTGCAAGTAGAGCTTATGCGACTCTCGAAGCCGACACTGTCGTCAAAGTGCTGGTGCATGGGTGTCTTTGTTGTATCCGCGATGAGCTTAGGTGGAGAGCCAAACACGGACAACTCGAGCTCGAGGTGATCGACTGGAACTCTCTGCCCTTTCCCAAGTTCGGGTTCTCGGCGGACACCTCCGATATCGACCAGGACGTCACAGCCCTGGAGCACTGCCTCGCAAACACACCCTCGTATGCATCACCGACAACCATTTGACTGTCTGCCAGTATCGCACGTCTCCGCGCTACAGGTCGCAAAGTCGTGTTGCACCCACCGTGTTTGGATAACGTCATGGACATGCCCGCACTCTGCAACTCTTCGTTCCTCGACCCCAGCTTGTCGACCAAGAGCCCCCTTCAATTCGGCATCACTATACAGGGAGAGGGATGTAGACTTGCGGGGCGGCTACGGAGGGAAATCATGACTAGGTTGTCCAAGGACGTCGAAAGAGCGGTGAACAAGGTTGGACAGCTCAGGAAGGTGACGAGGAGATGGGCCAAGGAGGACGAAACACTAGTGGATGGTGAAGGGAACGGGGACTGTACTGCGATGATGCAGAACCGTCCGGCTCCCATGAGAGGATTGGAGGAGAGCAATCCCGAGGCTGCCTGACGACAGATGAAGTAGGTCGTCCAGGTCAGCGAGTACTGGCCCATCTCGCGTCTCGCAGCGTTGACAAATCGCGAGAGGGAGAGGAAGCAACTGGAACTGGACCATTACTTTCTATGGACGAGAAGAAGCCGCATCGCGGGGTCGATTTCTCCCCGAAGAGGGCCAAAGGTCAGATCATCCTCACTAATTCTAGACTGGGCTACTCTTCCCTTCTGAGTCTTGCGGCTCATACTGGACTGACAAGAGATGCCGATATCGTACTCTGCGATAAACTGGTTCCTGTCTTGAACTGATTCCGCCCTAGGTCGAGGTACGGATCGCGCGAAAATTCCCTGGAAATGCGGAGGATCCTCAGTCGAAAATGATGGTGGCGGCTGCAGAGGCAGCGAACCATGGTCAGGGTATGTTTATCTTTCGTTCTCTTCGTTTATATAATCTAACATCGTCCTCTTGAATATAGATCAAACAAGGTGATCCTATCAATATGGCCGTGCTGGGGAGGAACTTACCTACTTCCGCGCACACGGTCACGCCCCTCTGATCCTCCCGGGGATCTCCTCCGTGCTCGCCCCACCTGTGTCGTCTGCACCGGCATCAGATGTCAAGGCAAAGCTATCTCCCTCCTAGGCTACAGTCGCATGCAGTCCTCATCCTCATGGACGTCGCCTGCCTGAACGAGATTGTCCACGCGCTTGTGACTCAATGCACACACTCGCACAAAGGGCGACCATGCCTGCTACCCTGGGTACTTGCCGATCGTGATCGTGGGGCGGGTGCTCGTGTTGACGCTTGAGGGTGTTGGCGGGGGTGGGAGAGCAGCGTCCGCTGGGAATGATCGTAATCAGATGGGGGGCGTTGGCGTTTGGGTTCAAGAATGGTGTGTGTGCTGAGGAGGGGGTGGTTGGAAGTGGGACATTTGGGATGGGCTGAGCGAGAGATGAGCCGACTGGTGTTACTGTATGTTGGATCATGTGGTGAGTATTACTATCATCCTGATTCCTGACTGGTAGATACTAGCAAGTATCAGAACTGATGGTGCATATATGTCATCTACATGTGGATTTCCAAGAACTTGAATAGAGTACTATGTTCTAAAAACAGGAGAAGAAGAAGAAAATACAATATCTTGGACTTATAATTGTACTTCTCAGCTGACACAAAAGAAATCAGGGAAAATATGCTGGAAGCAAGATGAGGATATTAGTAAAAGTAATGAGCCAAGTATTGAAATTGAAATCATTGCCAACAAGAAACCCAAGACTCTCCAAATAAAGAAAGATCAATGTCAAATTGGTAATAGTAGTCGGGAGATATAATCAGGGAATAGTATGGAAGGTAAAAGGCAGAGCCAGTCCATGGAGTAATCCATCCAAAGTAAAGATTGTCAAAAGATTGAATCCAATTACTTTTGATATGCAAGTTAGGGAGAGAGAAAAGTGCATCTATCCTCCACACCTTGATAGAATGGTCTGAAGAGCCAAAGACAAGATATTCACCATCTGGTGAATAGGCAATAGAGAAGACAGCATCTACATATCCTTGGAATGGACCTGCCACACATTCTCCAGTGGTAGCACTCCAAACTCTGATACTGTTGTCTGAAGAGCCAGAAGCAAGATGGGTGCCATCAGGTGAGTAAGCAACAGAGAAGACAGCATGTGTGTGCCCCTGAAATGGACCTGCTACACATTCTCCAGTGATAGCATTCCAAACCCTGATGCCATTGTCTGAAGAGCCAGAGGCAAGATGGGCACCATTAGGTGAGTAGGCAACAGACCTGACATCATCTGTATGTCCCTGGAATGGTCCTTCAACACATTCTCCAGTACTAGCATTCCAAACCCTAATGCTCTTGTCCTTTGAGCCAGAGGCAAGATGTGTGCCATCAGGTGAGTAGGCTACAGACCAGACAGTACTTGTATGCCCCTGGAATGGGCCTGCCATACACTCTCCAGTAGCAGCATTCCAAATCTTGATGCTGTTGTCTCCTGAGCCAGAGGCAAGATGGGTGCCATCAGGTGAGTAAGCAACACACAACACAACATCTGTATGCCCCAGGAATGGACCTGCTACACATTCTCCAGTGGTAGCATTCCAAACCCTGATGCTGTTGTCTGAAGAGCCAGAGGCAAGATGGGTCCCATCAGGTGAGTAGACAACAGACCTGACATCATCTGTATGCCCCAGGAATGTACCTGCTACACATTCTCCAGTGGCAGCATTCCAAGTCTTGATGCTGTTGTCTTCAGAGCCAGAGGCAAGATGGGTGCCATCAGGTGAGTAGGCAACAGACAAGACAGCACCTGTATGCCCCTCAAAAGGACTTACAACACATTCTCCAGTGGTAGCATCCCAAACCCTAATGCTGTCGTCTGAAGAGCTAGAGGCAAGATGGGCCCAGGTGCCATCAGGTGAGTAGGCAACAGACAAGACAGCATCTGTATGCCCCTTAAATGGATCAGCCACACATTCTCCAGTGGCAGCATTCCAAATCCTAATGCTGTGGTCTTCAGAGCCAGATGCAAGATGGGTGCCATCAGGTGAGTAGGCAACAGAGTAGACACTATCTGTATGCCCCTGGAATGGACCTGCAACACAGTCTCCAGTGGTAGTATTCCAAACCCTGATGCTGTTGTCTAAAGAGCCAGAGGCAAGATGGGTGCCATCAGGTGAGTAGGCAACAGACAAGACACTATCTGTATGCCCCTGGAATGGACCTGCAACACATTCTCCAGTGGTAGCATTCCAAACCCTGATGCTGTTGTCTGAAGAGCCAGAAGCAAGATGGGTGCCATCAAGTGAGTAGGCAACAGACAAGACACTATCTGTATGCCCCTGGAATGGACCTGCAACACATTCTCCAGTGGTAGCATTCCAAACCATAATGCTGTTGTCTTCAGAGCCAGAGGCAAGATGGGTGCCATCAGGTGAGTAGGCAACAGACCAGACAGCATGTGTATGCCCCTGGAAGGGACCTGCCACACATTCTCCAGTGGTAGCATTCCAAATCCTGATGCTGCTGTCTTCAGAGCCAGAGGCAAGATGGGTCCCATCAGGTGAGTAGGCAATAGACCACACAGAATCTCTATGCCCACGGAGTGGACCTGCAACACATTCTCCAGTAGCAGCATTCCAAACCCTGATGCCATTGTCTGAAGAGCCAGAGGCAAGATGGGTGCCATCAGGTGAGTAGGCAACAGACCTGACAGTATCTGTATGTCCCTGGAATGGACCTGCAACACAGTCTCCAGTGGTAGTATTCCAAACCCTGGTGCTGCTGTCTTCAGAGCTGGAGGCAAGATGGGTGCCATCAGGTGAGTAGGCAACAGACATAACACCATGTGTATGCCCATGGAATGGACCTGCAACACAGTCTCCAGTGGTAGCATTCCAAACCCTGATGCTGCTGTCTTCAGAGCCAGAGGCAAGATGGGTGCCATCAGGTGAGTAGGCAACAGACCAGATAGCATCTATATGCCCCCAGAATGGACCTGCAACACATTCTCCAGTGGTAGCATTCCAAACCATGATGCTGTTGTCTTCAGAGCCAGAGGCAAGATGGGTGCCATCAGGTGAGTAGGCAACAGACCAGACAGCATGTGTATGCCCCTGGAATGGACTTGTGACACAATCTCCAGTGGTAGCATTCCAAACCCTAATACTGTTGTCTTCAGAGCCAGAGGCAAGATGGGTCCCATCAGGTGAGTAGGCAACAGAGTAGATACCATGTGTATGCCCCTGGAATGGACCTGCAACACATTCTCCAGTGGTAGCATTCCAAACCCTGATGCTGTTGTCTGAAGAGCCAGAAGCAAGATGGGTACCATCAGGTGAGTAAGCAACAGACAAGACACTATCTGTATGCCCCTGGAATGGACCTGCAACACATTCTCCAGTGGTAGCATTCCAAACCCTGATGCTGTTGTCTTCAGAGCCAGAGGCAAGATGGGTGCCATCAGGTGAGTAGGCAACAGAGTAGACACTATCTGTATGCCCCTGGAATGGACCTGCAACACATTCTCCAGTGGTAGCATTCCAAACCCTGATGCTGCTGTCTTCAGAGCCAGAGGCAAGATGGGTGCCATCAGGTGAGTAGGCAACAGACCTGACACTATCTGTATGTCCCTGCAGCACATGAACCTCTGCTGGCCAGGTGATTAGATTCCCATGTGGATCTGAGGTATACCTTTGTAGGTGGTCAGTCCAGAATTTCCAAAGTGGTGACTTTGATGGTGTCTGAGGTATGGCTGATAGATACAGGTGGGGGGTGCATTCCCTCAGCACAGGAGCAAACACATCAAGGAATTGCCATGTTTCAGATCCAACCATGGCAACCTCAGGATCCTGGTACACATCTTCAGTACTTAGTATCTTTATCATCATGTATCATCTCACCTTGGCCCATTTTTGCAGCATTATGCATGTCTCTTTGGCAGATAGGATGAACTGAAGGGAGGAATGGGACAGGAGACTGATGGCTTCAAGCCAGTAGGGAAAGCAGATGTCTAAAAACTCAGTCACATTGTTTACCAAAGCTGGAGTGCATTCTGTATGTTGCAGATGGGTCATCCAGTACTGGCATGAGTAGGATAGGTGGGGAGGGATGGCCTTGGCTACACGAATTGGCAAATCAGGGAGAGTAGCATTGGGCTGTCGAGAGTCCTTGAGGTTGCACATGTTGAACTTCAGCATATGATGCATGCATGCAACCATTGATTGTCCGAGGTAGAGGTGATGCTTGGGTTGGATGGCCACATGGAAGACCGAACCACGAGATTCATCAAGTAAAAAATCACGGAAAGATGTATGGAGGGGACGTATAGGCTTTTCTTCATCAGTCACTCCATCTAGAAGTGATCCCATTGGTTTAATGATTGCCCGGACGTCGAGCTTGCCGTCGAAAAGTGCCAAGAGGGAAACCAAAGATAGTGGCTCCTGAAGGGAAAGCACGACTGCCATCACCTCATGGAACCGCTTTCGCGAATCTTCCACGACGAACAGCTGATCTAATATCGTCTTGTATAACTCGTCTAATGATCTCACTCCATCAGTATTCCCGGCCTGTGTGAGTTTATGAAGTCGTTCACTATGGCTAAGTCCAGCAGCCCCATGCCCTTTCACGAATTTACACGCAGTGGAAGCCCACTGGAAAAGATGCTGTGAATGGTGAACGAGTAGTCGGCACCACTCCTGGCCTGGCCAGAAAGACTCGAGTTCTGAAAACCGATGAAGGGATTGGTAAATGAATTTATGGATATCGTTGTTGACGTCCTCCAGGGAAATATCCCCCATTTGTCTTTGTATGATATGTGGGCCAGTCAGAAGTGCAGTCAGGATATCGTCTTCTGGTCGCGTTGTGATTAGAAACCGGAGGTTGGTTGGGAGGTGATTGTCGGTAGTGAGCTGTGAAATCGCTTCAAGAAGCCCCTCGCGGCCGATACTATCACCGCTTTCATCAAGGGCATCGATGACAACGACTACAGGTCCGTTGCTGTGCAAGTGCTGGCTTGGCTCGACAATGAACTTCTGCAGTTGCTTGAACGGCGATGTCGACCCACAGAGCGCTTGATTATCCTTCACAACCTTCAAAAGCGCCGCCTTATACTGGGGATCGTGGTTACAAAGGTCACGCGCGATGGTGCTGAATAGATTTGTTGGGTTGCGTCGAGCAAGGTCGCTACGAGCGAAGCAATATGATGATCCCAGCCGCCCTTGACCATCGAAGAGCTGAGCGATTGAATGAGCAACGGCGGACTTCCCTGATCCTGCGACCCCCGTGAGAAGATACAAACGCGGGGCATCATCAGCAGGGTTGTTGAGAGCGTCCCGGATCTCGCCAAGCAAGGACGCACGAGTCCCCGGCAAGCATCCCTTCTCATCCGTGTACGCAGCACCGAACGCATATGGCATGTCTTTCAAGTCAATAGCCTCCGCTACACCCAGGGACCATCAACAACCCGTCGCAGTGACCAAAGGTCGGACTCACCAATGTGCTCCACCACGTTCATCGTACGAATCACAGTGATCCCAGACTGTGTCACAATGCCGTTCAAGAAGTCGGTCTTGATCTCTTGCAGCTTGTCTTCGTAATCCTTGATCGTTCCATTGACATCGGAGATCATGGATCCCGCCATCCGAGTGACTGGACTGACATCAGCAGTGCTCGTTGAGTAACTGACGACGACTAACCAAAGTCTGGTTTGGCATATTCAGTGATGAAGTACCCGCATTCCGTCACTTGTTGGATCAAGAGCGTGATGGTCTTCTTATGCTTATTGATTTTCTTCAATTCTTCGGCATCTTCTATGAACGACAAGACGTCGTTCATTGTGCCCACCAGGCGAACGATACGTTCGTCGCGATCCTTCTGAGCCACGAGCGCCTGAATGAAAGACATCAGCAATGATCGATGATAATATGCGCTACGGGAAACCACAGACCTTGATTGCAGGGGATATAACAGACCAGGCCAGCGACGCATACGGGTGAATCTATGTGGTGCTCAGACTATGAAACCAGCGAGCGATCGGCACGAAATACCTGCACAATCCCAGTCACGACGTCGTTGAACACTTTCACCTTCTTCAACAGATCGTCGCAAGTAGACTGGAACGACTGTGCTGTAGCAACAACCTTTGAGCTAACATCGACCGCAGAGGAGAGGCGATCAACGACTGTGGGTGGGGCAAGTCTGCCGACCGCTGCGCTCGCACTAGTGGCGGCATCTCCAACTTGACGGTCGTCCGCATTGTCCTCGTGCGACTCGGTGATCAGCGAGAACTTGATCGTGGTTCCTGCGAGATTAGATCCATCGGGGGTATCGAGAGTTGCTTCGAGCACTGTGATGATCGATATCGCATCAGTAGGACTCGCAACAGACAACATTTTTTTCGATATGGTGTTTCTGAAAAACTTCTACACGTAGAACAGAGTGGCCGTCCCCATCACTGACCAGTGACCACGGTCAGTTAGCAGAAGCGGAAAGACATGAACCCACAAATAAAAAGATCTGTCCCAAGAAGTGCGATTCTTTGATTCTTTTGCGTTACCCGTGGAACGCGAGGTATCAGCTACAGAGAGCTTGATGTAGAACTTTCTTGCAGTGAGGGCCTTGCGTCCCTGTTGAGTGCGAAGTTCGATGTCTAGCACAGGCTCAGTTAGCGACGAAATCCCCAAAGTCACCTCTCTACCTCTGATAGTGATAGATTTCGTCCTAAAATTCCGAGCCACTCAGTACCTTTGAGACGCTAATACCTGGGAAACAATGCACATACGGGTTGGTATATTGAGCTGGATTGGTCGTAGTCATGATGTTTGGCGAAGTTGGTGGATATACGGCGACTGGGAGAATGGTAAGTAAATGAGAGCTGCTAGGAGCCGAACAAGCCTTCAATGCAATGCGGCCTGAACACCTTGGCGCCGCCACTGCTGAACCTTTATGAATAAGCGACAACAAGTATGTAACATGGCAACCACTCCAGGTCGACTTGATCGCGGGACACTCGCTATGGATCCCTTCCAAGTGCAGATGCAAATTCAATGACCTTCTCCGAAGACTTAACGTGTGAGCCCTAGTTGGACGATGGAACCCTTACTCCCTACTTAGTTGCTACCCTCTATCGTTCTGACCAACTGTCCTGCAGGACGCAGCAGTCGACCCAGAAAGCGGTCGGGTATGCACTCAAGTATTTTTCGAGGAGTGGGGAGGACCCGTGAGTGTGTCGTCGAGCAATATCAAAAGGTACGTAGTTGTCATTCTTATTATATATTACCCGACGCTTTTATTTCTAAGAATCCGAATTCCCTCCTCGCTCCTTTCTTATCGTGCATGGTTCCATCAACCACCAAATCAATACTTCATTTTACGTTGATTACGTATCCCGCGCCTGCGCCAGATCGTTGAATACGTCGTCAACGGGGCCTTGCGCGGTGATATATTGAAGCGGAGGCCGCGAACAACATAAGTCTCTGAGAACGCTGAAGGACCCAAGCGCGGCCTCTCTCGCACCATTCCCAACCACACCCCCATGTAACAGGTTCGGTCTCTGAATCCACTAGCTATCCTCCATATGCGCTTGCCAGCTTTCTCCCGCTCAGCGGGAGCGAAAACACGGTGTTGGGGCTGGATATCGAGCTCGAGAATGAGTGGGAGGCGACAGGCGATTGGAACGAGGAATGTAGAGGCTGTCGTAGCGGAGAGATGTGTTATCCGCATTTGAAGCGAGAGGCCGAAGGTGAGGATGGAGGAGAATGGACCTATCGTAGAACGGTCGTACACACCCGAATTAAGCCAATTGAGCTTGGGTATCCGTGTACTGTGCTGTAGCAACATTGATGCGCTGATAGTACTGAAATATGTAGGGAGTGACCAGGGTCCTCTTATCGAGTCAAGTCTGACCTGGTCTATTTTGATGATCCTTGCTCGTGCATCGCTCCGGACTTGGCTTTATCGATCGTCGACCCGCCTCGCGTCAGTCCACCACCACCTGCGCCAAATGTCCACCGTCGAATCCGTCGTCGCAGACATCATGCGGGCCGTGACGTCCATCAACGTGCTCAAACACCAAAACGCAGACCAAGCCACGATCGAGGCCGCCCAAATGAAAGTCGAGGAACTCACAAAAATCCTCGCCGAGGTCAAAAAGGCGAAAGCCACCCCAGCGACCGACGGACCGAGCGACGGCAAGCACGAGAGAAAAAAGCAACGACTGTTGCTCAAGACCGCCAAGGTGAGCTCTCGACCCGCTCGCGATCCGTCTGTGACGGGTTCACCGACGTGCGTTCTCCAGGGAACGCGGGATTATGGCCCGGCGGAGATGTTCTGTCGGGAGCACATCGAACGGATCGTCAAGGACGTTTTCACGTCGTACGGAGGGGGATGTCTTGACACCCCCGTGTTCGAGCGCAAGGACGTGTTGACGGACAAGTACGGCGAGGACGCGAAGCTCATCTTCGATCTCATGGACCAAGGCGGGGAACAACTCGCGTTGCGGTACGACCACACCGTCCCGCTCGCACGGTACCTCGCCATGTCGGGCGCCACTGTGCAGGGCAAGATATGGCAGGTCGGCAAGGTATATCGGCGCGACAATCCCGTCATGTCAAAGGGGCGGATGAGGGAGTTTATGCAGGCGGTAAGGTGTGCGGGTTGGCGTGCATTTGTCGAGCGCTGACTGGTCGTGCTTGCTAGGATTTGGACATCGTCGGCGCTTGGGACCCGATGATTCCTGATGCGGAGGTCGTCAGTCTACTCTGTACGATCCTGACGCGTCTAGACGTTGGCGAGTTCACGATCAAGGTGAGATGATCGATGCGAAGATACCGTGTACGCGTGTATTGAATGTGCTGCACGTCAGATTAATAACCGTAAAATATTAGATGGTATTTTTGAGACCTGCGGCGTGCCGCCGGAGAAGATACGGACGATCTCTTCTGCTGTAGACAAACTTGACAAGGTACTCTGCATAAATCCGTGATTCTAGGTCTATTTACTCATCCTCGAGTCACTAGCTACCTTGGGCGGATGTAAAGAAGGAGATGACAGACGAGAAAGGGCTGAGCCCAGAAGTCGCGGATAAGATTGGAGAGTTTGTTAAACTTAAAGGTCCGTTATTCCTCGATGTCTCTGTCGACTCTGGAAGTAACGACGGAGGACCGAACAGGAGGACCACCCCTGCTAGACCAACTCAAAGCTGACGAAAAATTGATGTGCAATCCTAGTGCAAAGGACGGGATCCTCGAGATGGAACTACTATTTACGCTACTCGGAGCATACAAAGTACTTGATAAAGTACGTCGAAACTCACGTTTCTCCGTCGCATAACGTCGTCATGGTTTATCAGATTTCATTCGACATGTCGCTGGCGCGCGGTCTCGACTACTACACTGGAATTATATACGAAGCTACGGTGGCGGCCTCGGCACCTCCCGGATTCACCCCCAACGATCCGACTTCAACGCCGTCCGAAACGCCCGCACCCGCGCCCCCCAAGAAGAAGACCAAGAAAATAAAGACCGAAGACGCAGAAGACGAGGACGAGGTAGACGAGTCCCAAGTAGGCGTCGGCTCCATCGCGGCCGGCGGGCGCTACGACAATCTCGT
>JBBPTU010001110.1:0-14638 GCA_038094295.1 Tylopilus aff. beelii | reverse complement strand
GTCTTTGACACTGTCGCAACCGTTTGGATATACAAGTTCCTGGGGCCTGATATCGCGAGTAATAAAATAGGCCCGGTTGATCCACTGGAGAGCGTTTGATTTGTCGAAGATAAACAAGAGTTTCATCAGCTTCAACGCAGTGGTAAAAAATTCCTTGGAGTAATGGTGCACGCGAAGAATACGAAGTGCTTCCCACACCCAATTCTTCATGACACCCCAACCCTCCTTACCGACAGGGATCACGGACAGATCAAGGTCAGCTATTGACCCTTGAATGTGGGACTGCGGATAGAAAGCCTCGTAAAGGTGGACAAGCCAGTAGACGACCCTTCTTAAAATCAATTGGTGTTATAAATATCAAGTGATTGCTACGTACGTTTTTCTTCTCACGAGGCCTGGCCTAGCATAGTACATGCATTGAAGAATACACATCTGTGAGAGATGGATCCCAATCCGTGTGTTGTAGTACCTTGCATCCAAATCCAGGGGGTTGGGGTGGTCGAAGGAACAATCGCCCCGATTGCATTGATGGTTCACGGTGTAGTTCAAGCATGGAGAGAAAGCCACTGCTTCGTAGCATAGATCATTCTCCATTTTCACCCGTTCACATAGGTGACTTTCTAAGTACCCACGGAGCGCAGAGACGACCTGTTGCTTGGAAAGGGCAACTACGGGACCCTGGAGATACCTCGGGACATCGTAATCGCTGCTACCTGTATTGCAAAGGCAGGAGCAATCGCCCAGAGTGTAGTCCGTATCAGATATCTCTCTGATGCAGAACAATTGTCTGATCCAATAGATACTAAGTGGGTTTGCATGCGTGAAGATCCGGTAGAGCATGCTAATGTATGTCCGGAATGTCTCCAGAAAGAGAGACATCTCTTGAAGTTTATAAGATTTGAGCGACGGGAGACTACTGAAGAAATGGTCGAGTGCTAATAAAGCAGGGGCATTTCTGTTTTCATCTGGCTTGAGAAATTCATGGAACAGCTCTCCAAGGACAACGAAGTCCGCCTGTGCTATGGAACGAAACATAGATATCTAAAGTATTGCAAGTAAGAATCTCATTCTTAAATCGAGGTAAACATACCTCATGACGATCCAGGGGATCCAATAAATCGGCTGGCAATTCACGCGCCAATTCCAGGAGCCCCCTGACGCTCTGGTCAGCGGCTACTTCCCTCGGGTTAATATGAAATGAGCATCGGCGCCATAAACTATCCAGTACAGCCTTAGAAGCCCGCTGGATTGCATCGTGCGAACCCTCCTTCAAGAAGTCTCTGATCGCATTGAGTGGCCGGTTTTCCGATAGATGTAGCTCAGCTGCTTCAAGATATCTCTCACGATTCTCCAATAGCGTGGCGCGCGCAGAGTCGAGGTCATATTCTTCAAGGAATTCCAGTTCCTCTTCGAAAGTCGGAAAGAGCGGCAGGTGTGGCCTGACAGACGTGTTTGTCAAGAACTTGTATGGATGTGGTCGTGACTACCTACCTGACAGTATCACGCTTGCTGCAATAGAACAGTCGACACACGGTGTAGAGTTCTTCTGACGTTTCGGAAGGAATTTCCCTGGAGTGCTTGTGAAGAACTTCAAGCGTCTTGTCGAAAAGCCCAACTTTCCGGAAGCGCCGAGCAGCCAGGTCGTACTCTTGAGCATCAAGGTATGTGTAAGCTGCCTTGTGATCATCCCCAGCGCGTACATAGCAGTCTGCAGCGCTGCGGTAATACTGTAACTTGTCTTTGCCCTTCGGTGCATCCCTCGCACTCTCCACGAAGGCATTTGCGGCAGTGAGGAAAGCATCTTGCTGGACCTTCAGTTTCGCAACGCCAACTTTCGCACGAGCTACTTCCCGGAGATGGTATGCTTTGCAGATAGCGACGAGGCGCGGTTTCATGGCTCGGGTAAAGCAATGTATGGCTTGGGGATATTTCTTATGCTTGAACAGGTCGTGCCCAGACGATTCCCATTCCTCTGGGGTTGAAGATACAGCAAGGCGTGGGACATCCGACCCCGGCCTACGGATCTGGATCTGATTGCGGGAGCTCCAGATGATCTATTGCGGTATTAGCGTGTTGTCGATACTGTAAGTACAACAAATAGTTTCTTACCCGCATTGGATCGCCTTTGTTGGATTTGTCAAAGATCCACAAATTCTTCCTTGCCCGGGTAATACCCACGTATAGTAACTTCAGCTATGAACCACGTCACCGAGAGGCTGATAACGTGTACTGAAGTTTGCATACCTCACTACATACCCCAGCGAAACGACCTTCATCTCTGTCAAAGGATGGCGCGTGTATTCTGGCCAAATCGTGACCATCGACTCGTACCCCACCCACCAGATAGTTCAGTAGCACGCTCCAACGCAAGACATCAACAGGGGAGTCTTCAAAGAAGTTGTACAGGAGAACCTACATCCGAGAATTAGTTTTGAGAGATGTCAAGACTATACCCCGGTCCTCACGTCATTGAATTCGAGACCTTTACTATCGCAGAGTGTCCTAGAAAAGATGGATGATGCATTTATAGGAGATATTGTCACATTTATTGTCTCACATGATCAGACCAATCTCGCCAACTTCATTGCGTAGTTTCTGCAGTGCTTTGTCATCTTGCACCAGGATGCCTTTGAGAACCGGTGTCAGGGTAGTAGCGAACTGCTTTCACACCACTTACATTGGTGTGCCCCAAATTCGATAGGACTCTCCCTACGGCAGACACATTAGAGCCAGGAGATGGAAAGATGTGATATACACACGATTCGTCGCCAAAGAAAAAGAGTTCTTTTCGAAAAGTATCCTCATCCCAACCATGAAAAAATACTGGTCTGAAACCGTCAACGATACCATGTTCTGGTTGGAGACGATCTATTGAATCAGGCCAAAAACATGTAATGCGTTCGATGACGGTGTGTGCACAGTTCACAATACCACCATGAGAACGGTAGTTGTCGGTGAGGTGGAATGTTGTGGGGTTAGTGGCCGACCGCTCATCTATCAGGTGTGCCAGAGTACTTTGACCTCGCTTCCAGAAATAGTTATTTAATTGCTGCGCTAGGCAGTGATGGGCTCGTACCTCGATACGGTATAAAAAGGCCTTCAAATCATCGAATCGGAAGGAGCACCCAGCCGAAATTGTCTGTGCAGTATCGCCTGCCCAGAAAAGCCCCTCAGAGTTTCGACAAATGTACCTCAGCACTAGAAATACATCAAGTTTTAAAAGATAGCATGCAGGGCAGGGCACGTACAGAGTACATCAATGAGAAGGTTGTCTTGCGCTTCGTCTATGTAACTAGATTTCATACTGATCAGGGAAAAAATAGCGTGATAGTATGGGGACATAGACATACAGATAATCAACCTTTTGACCTCTTAATTGGGTCCGCCCCTCGAGAGTCTTTAGTATTGTATGTGTGCGATCTGCAACGTCGTGGTGATAACGTTCCTTCTTTAGCTTGCAGTACGCCTTAAAGAGTGTGTACAAGGTTTGCCTCTGATTTGCAAAGGTGGGATTGGATCGAGCTGGAAGGTTACAATATGCCTCTTCATCAAGAAACCCGCCAGGACACCATAGTGATTTCTCAGATCCCTTGATGACACCTATGCAAGAATTAGGCAGGTCTACGTCCAAGATCAAGACCACGAACCAATAAACTCAGAAAAGACAAGCCGGGGATCTGTTGTGTACAAGCCGACTAAGCTGGACTCATGGCCACGAAACTCTAGGGACGTACCAAGGCCTTTTGTCAATGGCTGTGAAAAGTGTGGCCAATACGTTCGCTCAAAGACCTCATACGTCACGAATGTATCTTGAGCATGGACCTCGCCGGCATTGATGAAAAATTTCGTCGAACGTTTGGCTTCTGGATCATCGCCGCTTAAAACATCCGCAGCAATCATCGTTGCAAGCTAGATCGAAGTAAGTGAGCCATAAGATCATTGATCAAATTAGAAGGTAACCTTGTCAAACGTCACGAACAGTGGGAAGTGATTATCTTCTAAGGCGCTATACTTCTGTGGGATATCAACCTGTTCCACGTCATCAACATCTACCAGGCCGGACTCTAGACTTTGAACTCGCATCTCTTTGAGGTCATCCCGGGAATAACTAGCCAAGGCTAAGAACTCGAGTTGCTTCGCGAAATGCTCTTGGACTTTTAATGCCAGGACACGGGACTTGGTCACAAATATCTGACGTGGTTTGGGCATGTTAGACCTCTGCATTTCCCATGCTTGTTGAATTCCGAGCATCTTGAATACCATTGTCGTGGTTTTCCTAAGTGAAGGATAATTAACAAAGTCTTGTCAGTGTCTGTTTCACCTTACCCAGTACCGCTCCTTCCAAGCACACAGCACGAAGTTGAGCACTCCACAATTTGCCTTTCCTTTGGTCTAAGCACAAGCAGTTAATAAGAACTGATGAAGAATCAATATTACCTACGTTAGCTCGAAGACGTGTTGCACATCCCGACTCAAAATCAAACCTGACGTAGTAAATCAAACAGTGATTGTCGTGTGCAGTGAAGTACATACTGTTCAAAATGGCTTGAGAAAATGTAACATATTTCTCAAGACTATATAAAGTTTCAGAGCCCTGGCCGGTTCCGAACAGAAAATAATTGCGCACACGAGGAGATAATGCAACTGCGAGGAAGTGTGAGCACCACTAAAATGTCGGATCATAAAAACACACCTCTTCCTTATCGCCGTCGGAAAGATTAAGTGTTACCGGTTGGGTGTCAGTTTCCAGACTCTCTGGTGGGAAGCATGCAGGGGAATAGACGTCACCGTGTCTCCCACGGATAGGGGAATATCGGAAAATGCAGCTGTCACAGGTAGTAAAGGTGTTAGTTTTCTTGTGTACCGCGAGGTCGAGAACGAAAATATCTGACCGCTGGCAGTATTCCCTGCCCTTCCTTGCAAGCTGTTGTCCCATTGCATCCCAAATGCAACTCAGTTCAGTAGAGGTGTAGATACCATATATCTTGATTACTGCAATGATAGGTCTGTGTCTGCAAGACGTATGAGTGCTCAAAACTGATACCTTGTCGCTCGACCTGAGTAAATGCATCTCGAGTCGAAGTCAAAATATACGTAAGCCAAACTGACCTCGCAATCATTGTCCGGGAATACGTCGACTTGGTACTACACAGAGTAAACGGCCGTTGATTGATATCACAAGAAAAAAAACCTACGACGAGTCGAAGATCGCGCCGCATCTTGGCTTCAAATATAGGGACCCCGGCAGATCCATTGAGCCTTCTCTGATTTTCGTCGGAAAAGTAGCCCTTCGAAAGTTGTCTGGTATATCTGTTAGCTCGCCCCCGCAGTGTAAGGCAATGACTCACCTGATTGTTTTCAAGACGGTGATGCATTTCTCTTTATCGTTGTTACTCGCCAGCTCACGTAGTTTCTTTGTTGCATCCGTGCTAATAATGACCCGCCACTCTCCAAAAACGGCCGCATTTTCGAAATGGAGCGCAGTTTTCACAGGTTGGAATTTGGTGTACGCAGACGGTTTCGACTCGACAGTTTCGACGACCTTGGCTACCTGTGGCGGTGGCGTACGAGCAGTCGAATTATCGGGAAAATACGCATACTTAAGCTGCGGTGCAAGAGATCGCTCCAGAAGCAGCTCGAGATAGAGCTATGAATTTGTCAGACAACATATTCCGAACCAACAAAGTCTTCGACGCACTTTCAGGATCATCTTAAGTTTATGGCTAATTTCCTCCGCCATTTTGGTGGCTTCTGCCTCATGAAGCGGGAGCTCCACTCCCAGCCTATGGAAAGGCGATATGTCGACGGTAGTGGTGGCGTTTTTATTTTTGAGCTTTGACTTCTTCTGGTCCATGTTGCGATCAGGGGGGCCCGAGAACGCCTTGTTGTCGTACTCGGGATCCTCTGAGGCACACGTAGCAGTTGAGCGAGTGGCGAAGTAAGGCGAAAGATGAGTGGAACATAATAAAGCGAGGACCGGTAACGCATTGTCTACATAAACCCTGGATCGTCCAATATCGACATTGTCAGTAGGGAAAAGGTTAGGAGGCAAAGCGAAGAAGACGGATGACAGTCTCCTAAGGAGAGTGCTCGCGAATGAGGTCTCGACAAGTGGGGGATCGGTCGGGTAGGTGTCCAGAATTCTGTCCACTAGCCCTTTCGCGCTTGGAAAGACTGGACACTTTGATCAAAAAGGAGTAATAGCCAGAGCATGAACGCGAGGGACTCACCGGAGATGATGAACTCAAAGAGGTTGGGAACGGAACACAAGTCCTGAACTATCAGGTCCAGCGGTATGTCTGGTCCTGCTAAACAGGACTCGAGGGCTCTGAAAGCCGCAGTGAGACCATCGCTGTCAGCAAGAATGCTCGCAGCGAAGATCTGTAGATCGAGAACAGACTGTCCGGGCATCATTCCAGAGGGCACGAGTACTCTGAGGACAAAGGGACACTCCGTGACTCGACGTCCCCACTTTATACTACGAGGACACGAGGCTCAAACCAAGAAGGAAGCGTCGATAGGAAGCCGCATTTGTGGGCGCTGTATTATTCGATAAGGGGTTTGTTTACACGCATCACTGGCGACAACTGAGGCCGCCGTCACGAGAGCGCAAAGCTTTGTGACAAAAAAGAAACCTGGAAACGCGAGCTAGGCGGTGTACAGGAGAAGCTTGCAGCACAAACTGACTCGTGTTCAGGGCCGAGGAATTGCTGTGGAGAATCACGTCCGAGCTCGGCGCATGAAAGTTTCCAATCACGATAGCGTTGTGGGGGTCGCAAGATTCGATTATGTAATGCTGCGGAGACCGAAAGAACGAGCCTTGTGCGGTTGTTGGCCCACAGTATACAGCAACTTGCACCCTTGTCCGCCCTAGAATGCCGCCCCCACACTATGACTTTCTCATCAAGGTGACCATCAGCCTTGTCCTCGTCATGCCCGCCGTTGACTCACCCTCGCCAGCTTCTCTTGATCGGTGACTCAGGTCCGTGTCGATCTGCACCATTTGCTGTCTTGACCAACTCGCGTTTCAGGTGTCGGAAAGTCATGTCTACTCCTCCGTTTCTGCGACGATGCATGGACGCCCTCGTTCATCACCACCATCGGTATCGACTTCAAGATCCGCACCATCGAACTAGACGGAAAGCGCATCAAGCTCCAAATCGTACGTGGGCATTCCTTGCTCGAGATGTCCCTCATTCTTCCCGCTCTTGGCGCGTATAGTGGGACACTGCTGGACAGGAACGATTTAGAACCATCACCACCGCTTATTACCGTGGCGCAATGGGTATCTTACTCGTGTATGATGTCACCGACGAGCGGTCATTCAACAGTCAGCATTTCCCTATGACTATGGCGGTTTACTTATGCCGTCGCGACTAGATATACGCACATGGCACGCTAACATTGAACAACACGCTTCCGAGGGTGTGAACAAGATCCTCATCGGCAATAAATCCGATTGGACAGACAAACGCGCCGTCACCGTGGATCAAGGCCGAGAGCTCGCCGATGAACTTGGCATCAAGTTCATGGAGACCTCGGCCAAAATAAATGATGGCGTCGAAGAGGCCTTTTTTACGCTTGCTCGGTCAGTCATCGTTCTGGTTCTGTGAGATTTCGCGTTGAACGTCACTTTTACAGAGATTGCAAGACCCGTCTCATAGACTCTCAAGCAGATGCCGCTGCTTCTGGTGGTCTTGGAACTACAGATGGATCTGTAAAAGTAAATCAGCCCGTGACACAGGCTGCAGGGGGCTGCTGTACATGAATCCTGTAACCCGCACCCTTCACCGACCCAGGTTGGTCTCTGCTACTACAATGGGATCCTCGGTGTGTTTACAGATCCGAGTCGATCACGTTATTGGTTTCCGTATACATCCCTTGTAATATTGCTACTTTCACCCCCATATTCCAAGATGTGCCAGAACATGCCAGAACCGCTGGCTACTAAGGCGTCTATCGTAGTCACGCCATCATTCGTTTTGGTCTGGGGCCTCGGAATTGTCCGACAACCGATGTGTAACATGCCAGTGGTCAGATCGTTCCGAGTCGATCGACGAGACGAGTCTAGACCGACGACTCTTTTATGGATATGCCAAGTCGTTTCAGAAAGTCGTTGTAGAGTATACCGCCACGTGAATTCTGTATACTACTCGAGAGATAGGGAACTGAGCAGTCTGATACAGTGCCATTGAAGTCGTGAATACAATATGGCTATTCTGGAATGCGTTTCTAGACAAACGCGTGCCGCATTTCTGGGGTGGTGCCTTCGAAAGGGATGAAAACGCCACAAGTTTACATAGTACTTACACGGGGCCGCACCGCTCGCAAACCCGACCGCCTCCATTCCATCTCACACCGTCGAGTTCCAGTTCCCTCCCCACCACCGCTTGATCCGCTCTGCGCCCCACTCGTCGTACTCTGCTCTCGTCACCCCAACCTGCTCGAACGCCTCCGTGTTCGCAAATGCAGCCATCCCTCGCCACGCGTCCAAAAAAGGATCTGCGGCCCGCGCCAGCTTGCCGATAGGCATCTCTGGGGGCAGTATCGGCCGCAACGTCGCATACACGCGTTCGCACAGTCCAGGGAACTGCGACGGACCGCCCGTGAGGAGTACGTTCTGGAATTCCTGTCAGTTCGCAGGGCCGACACGCTCAAAGGATGGGATGTCAGACCTGGACGAGTCGCGCTTTCTCGGCCTCGGTGAAACGCGCGAGGACATTCTGGAGGACTTCGCCCACGCCTGCCGAGTCTACGCCTGCCATGCCGGGCGAGAAATATGTCTCGCAGACACGCCAGCGTTCCGTGTTTAGATGTATGCGGCTGTTTCCTGCGATGTCCCCTTCCTCGTACTGAGGTCTGAACGCCGAAAGCAACGCGGATCGTTGGGAAGTCAGAGATGCATGTGTGTGCTGGGTGGTGAACGTGGGATCGTGTTGTAATAGCTTGCTTTCGATGACCTGAAGTTGGTTATAATCGTCTTCCTCATCCGAAGATGGAGCTGCCGTATTCTAAAAAGGATCACGTGAGGTCTTACAGGAATCGAAATCCGGCTAATGATTACAATTTTGCGGTATATCGCCCAGTCCTCGTCGTCAGCCCCGAACATATCCTCTACGCATCGGCAGTCGGGTCAATTCCTCCGTGACCTGGAGATTGTAAATAAAACGCACCTGCCCCGTTTTTACGCTTCTTCTTTGGCACCCTGTCGTCAGCTGCCAGCGAGGCGATATTCTTCATTCTTGCTTGTGACGCCGCACTCTTCCGATCCGAAAGTGCCGCTTTTCTTCTTCCTCGTTCTTTCATCTTGGTCATCAGAGCCTACGACAAATCACATCGTTTAGAACAGGACGGCTCGAATCAGTGAGACGCCGAGATCGCGAGACGACACACCTCTTGCTCTTTCCGCAGACGACCTGCCCATTCCTCGAAGTTGTTCTCCCTCTCTTCCTCATCCCGTTTCTCCTCGGCCTCCTTCTCTTCTCTCTCCTTTTCCTTCTCCCGCCGTGCACGTGCACGTGCTTCCCACCCCGCTTTCAACAGCTTTTGCTTCTTTTTCTCTTTGAGATTCTCCTCGTCGAGCTGAAGCGATGCAGCCAATGTTACCAAGAGGCACAATCCCGCAAGCGAAACACGCTCACCTCCGCATCAGGCACGTCGACCAAATTAAAGTTTGGTTCCTCCTATCGTTCGTGTCTGTCAGCAATGTCCTCCAGGAAACGAGATGAGGTATCACGTACGACGGGATCGTCCGCCCCTTCCACGTCCTTTTTGCGCGCTCGTTTGAGATCGTATTCGAGCTTTTTGACCGTCTCTTGGAACGCTGCGTCGTCGTCGAAGCCTTCCGATTGGAGGGTGTTCTGAGTGCTACTCGTCAGCATCGATGTAGGCTTGCGCGCAAGAGGGTCTGACCATCCACTCGCGTTTGTTGTCGCTCCGTCCCTCTTTCAGGTTGAGTAGATACTGCAAGTCGTTCTCCTTTTGCAGGAGCTACGTACGGCAACTAGCAATCAGCGTGGGCACGAGAGGACGAGAACGATGGTGTGAACCTTTTCCGTCCGGTTTTTGGCTGCAATCTCCTGCAGTTTCTTCCCTTGTTCCTTTCTCTTTTCTGCGATCCTGGCAAGCTCCTCTTCAGTCTTCTCCTCCACTACAGGAATTGCAAAGGGAAATTGAATGATTCGTTCCGAAGCGCGCATATTGGTGGAGATCTTCAGAGACCGAAGAGTGGCAGGGTAGTCTTCCGCAAATTCACAAAAATTGTGAAGCATCCACTGGAACGGACAGTTAGGATAAGGACATAAGAAAAGGAAGAGACTCACGGCAGCCTGTGTGGACGTGACGCGCGTTGGGAAACTATGGTACTTGAGCTGGATGAGTTTGAGCAAGTATTCCGTGCTCTGTTGTGCACCCCATGGTATCCTATGTATTCAGACAGCTAGATTAGTACTCGCTGATGTCGATCCGAGCGGACAGAGACATAGTACTCACCGTTTTGCTTGGCTCAGTATGCCCCTCCCACTCAAGATGGGAATGATGGACGTGGACGCCGTGTTGAACGAGATGACCAACCCATCCTGCGTAAATGGCGCGTTCCGCGCAGATGGTAAATTGTTCTGATAGAACGCCATGACGGAGTCGACGCAGTACGCGAGCGATGGCACGGCATATTGCTCAAACATGAGCTCAGAAGTCACTTGACATGTCGCGTCCATGAAATGCGTCTACGAGAGAGAGAGAGAGAAAAGGGGTACGCACGTGCGCGAGAGTGCAGAGGCGACCCCAGGCGCTCCGTCATCAACACCGGATGCGCAACGCTCGACGCGTCGATGCCCAGCTGGATGAACGCACAATCGAGGGCGTGTTCCTGCGCACGCGTATCAGATACGTCCAGGCCCCCCGCACGCGCCACGCACCAGCGCATCAAAGTTGAGCAACACGTCTCCCTCCCAGGGCGTCTTTGCCTGCCCTTTGGCCCCGCTCTCCGCGTCGACGCCGTCGCCGAACAGCAGCAGCGGCTGGTTGTACTTGCGTTCTTTGAACCGCGCGATCGCGTTTTGGACGGCGTGTGGGGTGAGGAGCGTCTTGCCGCTCGGGCTAGAGGTGGAGAACCCGAAACGCAGCGTGGACGCGCCATTGTCGATGATGAGCGGTACGTCGGTGTCTCGGAAGGAATCGTAGGAGTCGGGTGGGGTGTACGTGGGTAAAGCGGGTACTGGGACATGAGAGACGTTTGGCGTCGACGCCCCAGCGCTCTCAGACATCGTCGTCCGAGATGTGATTCGATACGCTGTCGGTTCGATGCTGGCTGTGCTTCACCGCCGCCAGTCTAAGTGTTCCACTTCCAACTTCTAACGATATGAGAAACGCTATTTCCCACCGTAATGGTGTCGGTACTCGCACAGACGTACAAAGCACAATAGTACACTTCACATTCCTTCGGCCTCTCGTACAGTGATATATCTGTAGTCGAAGAAAATGGTACAGGATACAGTTCGACTCGACAGATATCCCCCTTACCGCCGTCTCCCACTCCTCGCCCTCAAATTCTCGAATCTCTGCTTGACGTTCGCATATCCCACCCTGTCAACGCGATGCAGGTAGTATGTCCCTCCACCGCTTCCCCACGAAACACTCCCAGACCGATACGGCCGCTCGATGACATCGAAAATAGCACAGATATCGTCGACCTGTAGGGCAAACCGTGAGCGTGACAGAGCACCAGAGACGAAACCTTCCACATACGTTGCGCTCGGTCACGCGGGCATTGGGAGACACGAACGGTTTTAGCGAAACCACTATTGCGCCTTCCTTGAGATCCAAGAATTTAGCTCTCAATGCCTCGTTCACTACGGGAGGGCCCCTTAGGCACGACAAGCTCGGGCAGGAGTGAATGCGACACTCACGGGACTGTTCGAATACCTTGTTGTTGACTAATACTACGTCCGCTTGGCCCATCAGCTCGGTGACTCGCTTGCTCTTTAGCATGTCGCCCTCTTCGAGCTCAACCTCGCCGGTGCGCACACCCCACATCCGGCATCGTTTTCGAAACTGCTTCCATTGTTGTCTAGCGACATTTGCAGGGCCTTCCAAGAGCTCGATGCCGTAGCTCCGGCATCCTGTCTGGAGGGACGCCTGTAACAATACGTTGCCTACCCCCGAGCCGAGGTCCATGAAAAGGGAGGACGAGTTGAGACCGGTGGCGGAGATGATGTCCGAAGTAAAGCTGGGCATGAGCTCTCCGTACACCTCGCTGGAGAACGCCTCGTAGCGACGCAGGTTTTTGATATTCGGACCGACACAGCGCTGGTACGTCTCGTCAACAATCCGCAGTATGACTTTGTCGGGGATTCCTCTAGGACATGCCCAGGAGAACATGGCAGACATTAGTTCGTTGGGTGGAGCAGGAAGAAAAACGTCAGAAGGGAGGGGTGGGTATTTTAGTGAACGGAGAAGCTGGTTTATATTTTCGAGGGTCGAGAGAAAGAGCGGGCCATCACGTCGACGGATGGCACGTTGGAGTAATCGAAGGTAGTCCGGTGCCTCATTTTGTGGTTGGGGTGGAGGCGGATTTGGGGGTTCTGACGGGGCGTCGAGGGAATTAGGAGGATCGCAGGAGTCATGTGGGGCTATCGGAGACGGGGAAGGGGGTGGGGTGTCCTCCGATATCGATTCTCTAGGTAATGACCCGAACAAGACTCTCTGTGCTGGGCTAAGGTAGACTACAAGGCCGTCAGCGAAGCTTGTGGAGAACAGAAAGTTGTGCGCACATTCGACAATAGTATATAGCGACTGTTCCATGCACATGATGGGGTTATAATGGTCCTTGTCCTTGGGTACCAATAACATAAATCTACGTGGGGCAGAAAACGTGAAAACTGACAGCGGGACGAGAAACGGACGGAATACGCACTTTTCATTAGCATAATTATTAGGATACTCTAGATCAGCAGTTGGAAGACTCTCGACTTCGAATGACTTATCGTCTGGATCGTCGGGGTTCCTAAAGTCTTTGATGTAGGATGAGTACCGCGCGTGAGGCGGACGGGTCGTCGGATGCTCACAACTTTTATATGACTTTGCCAGCCTGCGCACGACGTCCGCAGCGCTGACGAAGCCGTCCCTGGGAGACCCGTCTCCACACGACCACCATTCCCGGGCAAGCGCGTTGGTAGGAGGAGGAAATGCTGACGTGGAACGTGATCTGTCGGAACGATAAATAGGCTCCTCCAAAGCGACGCTTCTCTGCCTGCTCTCTGCGCGCGAAGAGGACCCTGAGGCGTACGCACATGTGCTGGCACGTTTCTTGAGCTTTCGGGGCCGGGCGAGGCTGTTCGGGACGTCGGCGAGACGGTGTCGCTTCGAGGAGGAGGATGCGGAGACGGAGGTGTCGCGGGAGGGGGATGGGAAGTCGAAGTCGGAGGAGGCGTCGGTGAGCGGGCTGGGTGGCGCGGAGAAGGAGTCGGGGGAGGAGGTGGGGGGGAGGGACACGGCGTCGTCGGTGCCGGCGGGGGTCTGCGTCTCGAGCTCGAGTTCCTGCAGCTGAATCTTCCACGCCCGGCGCGTCGTCACGCAAATCCCTGGGCCAGCCATCTCGGCTCGTCCGCACCCAAATCGCGGTTGGTCGGGATCACTCATTTGTGGCTGTGTCGCGTCCCCTCAGGCACGTGATCAACAAAGTCTATGACGCCATTCCTTGTCTCAGACCTTGTCTGTATGACGTCGCCCGCCTCCGCTTCCCCGCTCGCCCTCCTCGCCGATCCGCCCGTCCGCCTCGTCGATGGCGCTCTCATGGACTATCTCCTCATCGAAGCCGTCGACGCTCTCCGCGCATCCTCTGCCGTAGCAGCCGCACGCGCCAAAAAGATCGAGCAGGACATGGCAGACGCGGGCATCCTCCCTCCCCCTCCCCCTACGAAACCACAGCAATCGAACAGAGACAGCACAGCGAGCGTGTCTTCACGCACACAAGCGTCTGTAGATGACGATGACGACGACGTGCGGACACGCTTGGAGGCCATTGGACTCCATGTTGGCGGAAACTTTGTGGAGAAGTGCGATTTCTCGGATTGCGTTGGATTGGACTCATCTTCGGTCAGACTATGTCGCGACAGACCCTTGTTCGGTGACTCTCTCGATGCGATCAAGTTTGTCTGCAAGGAACTCTGGGTCTCTTGTTGGGACAAGCAAGTAGACAATCTCCGCACGAACCATCGCGTCCGTCTTCTCTCCTTTCTCCGTGTCTCTCCGCCGATGGATTCCGTTCTAGGGTGTGTTTGTTCTGCAAGACAATGCATTCAAACCAGTCTCGCGCATATCCTCTTGGCAAGGTCGTGCTGAAGCTCTCAAACGTGCCAAGATAGTATGTAGCTTGTCGCATCCAAAGCTTCTACCTTTCACCTCTTACCCAGTACCTTGCTCTTCCATCCGGCCTCATCCGCGGCGCTCTTGCCCGCATCGGGCTTCACGGGACCGTGACCACAGAGATTACTTCGTTACCTCATTGTAGGTTGACAGATCTCTGTTAGGTGTTTCACTGACACTTCCGTGCCTGCCGTAGGTACTTTCCAAATCAAATTACCCAAGAATGCATAAGTCTACGTGTCCACCCACTTTTCGGATTCGTGCTGTCATTGCC
>JBBPTU010001109.1:0-14645 GCA_038094295.1 Tylopilus aff. beelii | reverse complement strand
CAGCAAAGCCCAAGTCTGCCAGAGGTAAGAAACGCACCGCCGACGACAAGGACGCGGATCAGCCCGCCGAGCCTCCCGCTGCTGAGGCGGAAGCCGCCCCAGAGGAGGCCCCGCAAGAGGCCCCCCCGTCCAAGAAGGTGCGTCGAACCCTCTCGTGCAGGCAATACGAACTCACTTGTGCCCATGCTGTGGCAGGCCAAACCCGAATCCAAGCCAGCTTCCAAAGCTGCCGCCAAGCCCGAGTCCAAGGCTTCCGCTGCCAAGCCTGCCTCCAAGGCTCCATCCGAGAAACCCGCATCCAAGGCCACAAAGCCAGTATCGCGAGCGTCTGCGAAACCAGCCTCAACTGCCAAGAAACCTGCATCAAGAGCCAACTCAAGGAAACCTGCTTCCAAGGTAAGATCGGTTATCTTCACGACGCTGTAAGGACCTTCACGACGTCGTCAGGCTGACGCATCCTCGAATGAGAATGCACCGCCTGCGACTGCCGAGCCGATCGCAGAGGAACCCGATGCTGAAGCCATTGCTGTCGCAGAAAATGCGGTAAGCTCTGATCCCGGTCATCTGTACGATGCACTGAATGGGCCCTAGGAATGACCGCGCGAGGCGGACGTACTCTGAAAGAGGATTAATGGAATATCACGCTGCTATTCCTGAGTCCGTCATTAAGAACTTTTTTCGCAGAAAGTGTACATCACAGCTATTATTATCCCTGTCAGTGATCTGTAGCCTCGCCCTCTTTCCATCCCTTGTCCCAATACCCGTAGTCCCGCCCTCTGCCACTTGTGTGTGTTGACGCTACCTCCTGCGCAGTTGTATGTCTCTTCGTTTTGGTTTTGCTTTAGTCGTCTTTTTGCATTTTCTTATGACATGTCCCCGGCCACACGATATGTACCTTTTTTTTTCCGGCTGGAGCACCGTGTTGGTTTAGGATCTTCGACTCCATGCAGCTTTCGTCGTGGCCGTCAGTTCATGCACTTCAAGTTTTCTACATAGACCTGGCCCTATGGTGACTCGCATGAGGTATTTGATGATTATGCCATTCCTTTGACATTCTGGTGCCCTGCCGTATGGACGCGTGTATATCCTGAAAGTCCCTGGCCGTTGTGGCCGCGCGTCCACGTGTCGGCGGATACCAATCATGAAGGGAGAGATGCGACAGTAACCATCAGGTTATTTAAGTAGGGGTAGACAACTAGTGATACCTGGACATCACCGCGGCTAGCCCTTGAAGCGGTTGCTGGCGCTCTGCTGCCAGTTGTGACCACGCCCGCACGAGCCATTGTACCTGAGAGGCCGAGCCGGTCCGTCGGCCCGGTTTGCGCCAGGAACTTCCCAACGCTGAAACTCGTCACCAAATCTTCAAACTCCCTCGAGCAGCTACACGAAGCGATGGACGCACCCTCAGTTGCATCTTCAACCCACCAACGGAAACTTGATCAAAGGAGTGGCACCTTTCAGATGATGGTAGCGTTGCGTTCGACACGTATCCGGTTTACTAGTACGAAGTTCTATATACTAAAAGACGTGTACTCACCTCTTATTGAAACAGGGTGTTGAAACGCAGTTTCATGCTTTGCGTAGTGGAGCGGTATTCACGAACGACAAGCGTGTGGTCTCTGGGTCTTGATATTCTTTTACCCTCGTCAAACCCTTTGGTGGAGCGAGGCTCAACACGCCACCTGGTTGGCTCATCTGCCAGGAAGGTGCGCATAGTTTCATTGTGCGAGCTGGAACTCCTTTGAGCAGCATAGGCAATAGCCGGTGGTCGATAATAGATGGTGCTGGACAATGGAACGTCTTCGACGACACCCTTTATTACCAGCTCTTCGCGCCTTAACATCACCATGGGTGCCACCCCGAGTCATGTCCTCCTTTGTTCTAACTATTATTTATAGATGGCCCGCTCTGACGGGACGCAACAATCATTTCTCCTCGACTATCTTGAACTTGCTCAGTCGTCACTCGAGTCTTTTATTTCCTCGTCGAACGCCTCCATTCGGGCTTGTGCAATTATATCCTCATTAATCTTTGTGAGTCCCACAGGTATCAGTTCTTTCGGTTGTTCATCTGACCTATGAAAATTCCTCAGCAGTACTCTAGCCAATCATGCGACTCCCTGAAAACCAACGACGACAGCATGATGACTTCATGGTACGCATATTCACTGTCAGCATTGCATCAGCCTTATTCAGAAGAGCAGCCATCCGATGATTCTAGGGAGAATTTGGCAGACCTCTCGGATCTTGAGGTTATGCTCTCTAGTACTAGTACCACCATCACCAACACACTTTTCTTGCACGATAAGAGGAGAGCCGTCCCTCTGACCCCATCTGGGAATTGTCGGCTCCAGAATCGAGGCAACGATCACATCGTGAAGGAGAAACAAAATACCATTCCAGAAAATGTTTACTCCTATGTCTTCGAAGGCCTAATCAAGCTGATGAAGAACCCGCTCTCCTGGCTCCTCCCCGCCGCGTTTGTATGGATATTGTCACGTATGGCGTCTACATCCCCTCCTTGGTGTCTCCTTCCCGGAATGTCGGAGAGCACGTTCTGCCTCCCAACTCCTTCGGCAAACTCTGTGGAACTCTTCGATGTACAGGATTTGGAGTCGGCGAGTGGCTCGAAACTATCCCTCAATTTGAAGAAAGTACAGTTGGCGACCGAGAAGCTCGCCACTTTGGCACACTTTAGTGACCTCGCAGCAAATGGCGATATTATGGACGTACTTGGTATGATAGTGATCAATGCAAACAATGCCTACCGAAGATTGGGTGAACTCAATGCACACATGGTCGGCGCTATCGACACGTACGTGATTCTTCTTTAAAGTGGTCAAGAACGAGTCTGCTGACAGGTCATCTAGGGCAATGTTGCTGAATAATTGCGTGATGGGTATGATAGAGGACCAGAAGGCACCCCCGTCGTTGCTTCAGGCCATCTCCCCAATCAAGCTAGGCCAAACTACCGAAGAGACCGTCGCCGAAGCATACAAGCATGCGATGAACGGGTCGGAGCAAGCCATACGGGACATCATCCTTGAGGCGGAAGCCTCTTTGCAAGACTTTGAACAACTGGACACGGACCTCGGCGTATTGCACAAGACGATCGTTCGAGAAAAAACGGCCGCCATCGGGGAAGACAACTTGCTTGGGGCGCTCTGGACGAAAGTGACTGGGGGACAAACGACTTTTGGCGACCGTCCGGCGTCGCCAGATGGCCTCGAGGCGTGTAGCAAGCGGGCTGCTGTGCAGTTCAAGAGCGTGCGGCGAACGCTGCACGCGATGACGGACGATCTGAGAGTTTTGCGGGAGAAGGTGGTTGCTCTCGGTCTCCTTGGAAGCAAGATACCGATTCGTGTCCACGTGGAAAGTATACGGAGTGGACTCGAGTCACTACGGGGCGATTGGACAGCGTCGCGAGGGCAAGTAATACCTTAACGGCGTATGGATGTACATGGACTATTAGACCAAGCTTTCATGTAAATATACCTTTGACTATGATTCTTGAGTATTATTGACTGGGCTACCGGCATCGGCCGGCATGCCGGCGAGCGCGGGTTGTCGGCTGCATGACCCCGCTTAAGTAGTTTCAGTCTAGTTAACGACATCTCTCTACGAAATGTTGCTTTGACAAGCAGGTCAATCACAGCCAAGAAACGCGTTCAAGTTGCGTTGCTGAAGGTTATCCAAAACACAAATTGCGATGGGCATCCGACCTTCCATTACGTATAACAATTAGGGCATTGTTGTCGCGCGTTACTGGCACGACGCAGCTTGAACACTCGCCATTGTACACTCCCTTGGATAACCTCATCGAGTAATTTGTGACTAGCCGGTCTACGAACCTCTACGCAGCCATGAGGGTCCAATCTAAGAACCAACGTCCGGAGAATGACTCGGACGACCATGGGGTGGGCAGCCTTTATCGTGTCAATATGACCTCGTACTCATTTGGAACAGCAGCCACCCAACGACGCTCAAGAAGACTCGGATAGTGGCTCAGACGCTGAGCAAGTCGCGCAGCGCGAGGTCATGCCTTCCACCACGAGTGGCACTCACACCAGCACCATGTCCTTACGTAGGACGAAGAGAACACGGACGGAAACTACACGCCCTGTCTCCCCGACCTCTTCTGGGGACCATCCTGTCAGGGGTGATGAGAAACAGCCCGTTGTAGAGGAGGAGAAGCCACAGCAAGTCTTTGCGGACGGCGCTCGCTTCACCCTTCTATACGTCTTTGATGTTTTCAAAGGCCCGATCAAAAACATGAAGCACCCGCTTTCGTTGTTCCTTTACGTATTCATGTTGGGCTGGCTGTTGTCGCGCCTGACGCTCGTGATTCAGATGGCTTTCTCTCCGCTTTGCATATTTCCAGGAATCTCTCAGAGCACGTTGTGTCTCCCCGCAAAACCGTTTCCTCCCGTCAACTTTGCGGAACTCGTCAACATACAGGGCGCTGCTTTCGAGCAGCTAGTCGGGCAGTCGGCAGGTGGCTCGGAATTATCCACCAATGTGCTCAAGGCAGAGATGGCGACTCAGGATCTCTCCATCGTGGTACGCTACAGCGACCTCAAGTCAAAGGACGATATCGCGGACATGCTTCGCACGATAGCCGCGGATGCGAAGAAAACTGGCCGTGGATTGAGCAAGCTCGACGCAAGAGTCATCGGTGCCATCGATGAGTGCGTGGTTCTCTGCTTCTCGACAGCAGACCTGCTGACTATTTATATAGAGTAATGGCACTGAACAACTACGCGATGGTTACCATCGAGAGTGCACACAAGAAGGCGCCATCTTGGCTGCTAAAGACCATTTCCCCGATCAGTCTAGGGGTTTCTGCTGAAGACATTATTGCCGAAGCGTACACACTCGCGATGGACGAATCAGAACAAGCTATAAGGAAGCTCATACTCGAAGCCGAAGTCTCTTGGCAGAACCTTGAGCAACTAGACGCGGATATTAGCACGCTCCACGAGATAATAACTCGAGAAAACATACATACAAATATCGAGAGGGATGAGCTTCTTGGGAAGCTTTGGACGACATTAGGCCGAAACAAACGAGCCATGCAGGATTTCGATGATCGTCTAGCATTGCTCAATGACATAGGGAGGTATAGGAAACAGGCTGCTGCGCATGTCAAGGATACACTGCGGGCGCTGAATACGATGACCGATGATCTGGAAGTTCTACGGGGGAAAGTAGCTACTCCCGGCCTTGTTGGAAGCAAGATACCAATCCATGTCCACATGGAGAGTATACGGAGCGGACTGGAGAGGCTACAGGAGAATCGGATGGCATCGCGAGCGACAGGGGTGGGTGATGGGGCAGCCAAGTTACTGAAGGATGGTTTCAGCTGAACACGCATGCACTCCTGATGCTTATACATGAAGTCTCCTAGTTTACGAAGTTGCTCTGTGGTGGATAACTCAACGTATGTGCTTCACGTCAGCGTTCACTTTGTGGTACTACATACTAGTTTCTCGGAAGTCGCTTACAAGGTCGCTACGACTCCTTACCCATTTTTGGCCGGCCCTCTCTCTCTTGCCATGCTCTTCCCACTGGACTTCGGTTGGTTATACAATTCCAATGTAGTAGTATCAACTTGGGTATATCGAAGTCTTGATCCTAGGCTACAAGCTCATCACACGTTCAAGCTGATAAGCACATTTGACGAAGTAGTCGATCTGGTGATACAACATAGCAATGGTAGAAGATGCATCCAGGAGCCCGAGCATTTGGATACTACACGATGACGCCCTTGATCGATACCGCATTGATTTATTTTTCGTGCTCTCTCTGGCCCAAAGATCGTGAGTCTCGTGACCGCTTTCTCTTGCTAGCTTTTGAGCAGTTGAGCAAAAGGATCAGCTGTAACGCTTTAAGTCGGTATCGCGGGCGGCACCACAGCAAGCCGAAAACTCACGAAGATCTTTAGAACGCAGTGCAACTACACAGCTGTAAAAATAAGGCAGAACTCGGAACTTCTGTCCGTCATGACTGATAGATCATTAGGCCCATCTACTCAACTCCTATTATATAAGTTAATAGGAAACATTTCGGATGAAACGCCGGAGGTAGTTGGACCCACAAGGACGGATACTGACGAACGCTCAAGGGAGAGAGCACTCAGCTCAAGGGATGCAGCAGCCAGGTCCGAAACAACGGTAGCATCACTGACCGAGAGTTGTCAGATGAGATTGAATATGCCATAGACGGACATCTCGCGTACACCTGGATTCGAAATGCCAGTGCAAGCTGTGCATACCTTGTTCATGATCCATTTCAGCCTGCTCCAGGCAGCCAGAGTTTATTGTGGTGTTGTGTCATCCACAAAAGTTTCATTACAGAAGTGGAGGGTGACCGAGATGGACGCGCTTGTTTTCTACGTAGGAAATGCTCGTGGTTGTGTCGGAAAGCGAAACACCGGACATGCTGTGTAGGTCGATTAGCGCTGGCCGTACTGCCGCGTTGAACAGGCACCTTGCTGCGTAGTACATCCGAGCCACTACATCCGCCCTTTCACTTTTTACTCCCAGGTCCTTCCGTGCTGGCACTCGGTATCCGGGACCCTCACAATACCCTTTGTATACCAGCAAATGTCCCTGTTCAAGCGCCACCACCATCCCGACCAATACGACGACGACAACAATGCGATAGACCCCGACCTTCGACTGCGCACCGTGCGCACCGCCGCATCTACCATCGCAGAGTCTATTCGCTCCGAAATACGTGCCGAGAGGAGGGCTACCCGCAAAAAACGCTCCCTCTTCTTTAGAAAGGACAAGCGACCAAAGACTGCAGACTCTGCAAACTTAGATGCCAACTCGCCTCAAATACCCGGCCAGCGCAGAAATGTATACATCAATACCCCACTATCTGCTATGGAAGTCGATCAGGACGGCCAACCGCTCGTTCGTTTCGCCAGGAATAAAGTCCGGACTAGCAGTGCGTCTCCGACTCACACGTCCTCTTCATGCCTCACCACCTATAGGGTATACCCTGTTGACTTTCCTCCCCAAGAACCTCTTCGAGCAGTTCCATCGGTATGAAGCTGACCTCATACTCCACACACTGACTGACGTCGCCTCGTAGAATAGCGAACATATACTTCTTGGCCCTTGTTATATTCCAACGTGAGAGCGCGTCTACTGACGTATCCCATGCACCCACTGACGCCTCGCAGTCTTTCCCGTTTTCGGAGCCGCCTCCGCTTCCACTGCTGCCCTCCCAATCCTTTTCATTCTCATCGTTACCGCCGTCAAAGACGGTGTTGAAGACTACCGCCGTGCCAAGCTTGACGAAGAGGTTAACACCTCAGCCGTCACGCGCCTCGGTCAATGGCGCAACGTGAACCAGCCCCTAGATCCCCGTCCGTGGTACCAGCGACTCCTGCGCATCAAGGCACCAGACAAGGTCACCAAAGGCGTTCAAAAACTGCGCGAAAAGGAGGCAGGCGAAGGCATGCGGATTGTACTCAACAAGGGCTCGGACGGTGACAGGGTCAGCATGAGCACGGTTGATCCTAACGAAAGTACGCTCAGCCTTGGCAGGCCGACCGGCGCAGGCGGACGACACCTTGAGGACATCGCTAGTATCGACTCGCACACATATCCACCCGGGTTACCCCCTGCCGCTGAAATGGGTGCGTGGAGTCAAACCAAATCACCTTCAGTATACCAGCAGAGCATACCCTCACGGTCATCGTTCGGAGTCGTCGATTGGAAGCGAAGGATTAGTGGTACCGCGAGATGGGAGAGGACGCTATGGAAGAAGTTGGAAGTTGGGGACATCGTATTGTTGAGGGAGAATGAACAGGTCCCCGCAGACGTGATTGTACTGTCAACATCGGATCCGGACGGGATTTGCTACCTGGAGACGAAAAACCTGGACGGGGAGACCAACCTGAAACCACGCAGGGCTGTCCGGGCAACCTCTTCCATTACCTCGGAAGAAGATATAGAGAAATCATCTTTCGTCCTGGAATCGGAGCCACCTCACCAGAACTTATACCTCTATAATGGGGTGTTGCGTTATCAAGACTCCGCCAACGGTGATACTCGCAAGGAAGGCGTCACGATCAACGAACTCCTACTTCGTGGCTGCACTGTACGGAATACTGCTTGGATCATTGGCTTGGTCCTCTTCACAGGCCCAGACACCAAGATCTACTTGAACGGCGGCATAACTCCATCCAAGCAATCCAAGATCGCCAAGGAGACAAACTTTAACGTTATCGTCAACTTCGTCTTCCTCCTCATCATTTGTACGGTTTCTGCGGTCATTTATGGTGTCTTGGATGGCCTGCCGAATACGAGCGTGAAGATTTACGAACCGGGCGTGGACCCCACAAATTCCGCAGTATTGAACGCGCTGGTTACCTTCGTGTGAGTTCGGTCTATTGTGACATCCGCAACGATCTGAAGTAGTCACAGATCCTGCCTCATCGCATTCCAGAACATCGTCCCTGTATCGCTCTTCATCTCGATCGAGATTGTGAAGACAATCCAGGCCTACTTTATCGCACAGGACGTCGACATGTACTACAAACCATTCGACACAGCCTGCGTCCCCAAGAACTGGGGAATCTCAGATGACCTCGGTCAGATAGAGTACGTCTTTTCCGACAAGACGGGTACGCTCACGCAGAACGTGATGGAGTTCCAAAAGTGCTCCATTCATGGGGTAGTATATGGGGAGGGTATCACGGAGGCACAGCGGGGCGCGGCCACAAGAGAAGGTCGAGCAGACACCGTCGAGCCCGAAGAGCTCGCGCGCAAGCTGTCTACGCTCAAAGATACCATGGTATCTACACTCTCCAAGCTGTTCAAGAACCGGTATGCGCAGACCGACAAGCTCACGCTCGTCTCACCCAAGCTTGCCGAGGACATTGCGGACCGGACATCCGAACAAGCGGGGCATATCACCGCTTTCTTCCGCGCCCTGGCCGTCTGCCACACCGTCCTCGCGGACAAGCCTAATCAGGCGGAGAAGCCATGGTACCTAGAGTACAAAGCAGAGTCGCCGGACGAGGCTGCGCTCGTGGCTGCTGCGAGGGACGTCGGGTTCCCATTCGTTAGCAAGTCCAAGGACACGATCGATATCGAGGTGATGGGACAGCCGGAGCGGTACACGGTGCTGAAGACGCTCGAGTTCAACAGTACGCGAAAGCGAATGAGCGTCATCGTGCGCACGCCGGACGGCCGGATCGTCTTGTATTGCAAGGGTGCGGACTCTGTTATTTACGAACGACTCTCGGCCAACGTCGACGCGACACTCAAGGAGAAGACGACCAAGGATATGGATATGTTCGCCAACGGCGGCTTGAGGACGCTTTGTATTGCTTACAGGGTCTTGACGGAGGATCAGTTCTTGATGTGGCTAAGGACGTATGATGCGGCGTCTGCGGCGATAGAGAACCGAGAGGATGAAGTTGAGAAAGCAGCGTCAAGCATCGAGCAAGAGCTCATCATCCTTGGAGCCACAGCGTTGGAGGATAAGTTGCAAGAAGGTGTCCCAGAAGCTATTGAAACATTACATCGCGCGGGTATCAAGTTGTGGATTCTCACAGGTGAGCCGGGTGTTTAGCGCACGGGTCTCGGCTGCTAATATACCTCTTCCAGGCGACAAACTGCAAACGGCCATCGAGATCGGATTCAGCTGTAACCTGCTCAAGCAAGACATGGAGATCATGATCCTGTCGGCTGATAGTACAGAGGGAACTCGTGCACAGATCGAGGCCGCACTGAATAAGATGGCGTCTATTTTGGGCCCGCCGTCCTTGGACCCGCAAAAGCGGGGATTCGTACCCGGTGCTCAAGCCGGGTTCGCAACAGTGATCGACGGTGAGACGCTGCGGTATGCATTGACACCCGATATCAAGCCATTGTTCCTCAACCTTGGCACGCAATGCGAAACCGTCGTGTGTTGTCGGGTGTCACCCGCTCAAAAAGCGCTGACAGTAAAGCTGGTACGTGCGCACTTCCCTTTTTGGGTAAGTATGCTGACAAGCGTCGCAGGTCAAGGAGGGTCGCAAAGCAATGACCTTGTCCATCGGTGACGGCGCGAACGACGTGGCGATGATTCAGGAGGCCAACGTTGGTTGTGGCTTACTGGGCCACGAAGGCTCACAGGCGGCCATGTCGGCAGATTACGCCTTTGGCCAATTCAGGTTCCTGACAAAGTTGCTTCTCGTCCACGGACGCTGGTCATATCAGCGTATTGCTGATATGCACAGCAACTTCTTTTACAAGGTTCTTTATATGCCGTTATTCCTGGGGTTTCATTTCGACTTACAGGCGCTGGTTACAGAACGTAATTTGGACATTGGCCACGTTTTGGTATCTCATATATTGCTAGTGAGTCATCGAGTGTGGTCATGCGAAGCTATACGATTAATATACTATTCTTGGCTAGCTTCGACGCAACATATCTGTATGATTACAGTTTCATCCTTCTTTACAACTTGATTTTCACGTCGTTACCCGTGATCGTTCTCGGTGGTAAGTCCATCGGCGACCTCGATGGGACGCTCGCCCTGACGGCAAACTTGTCAGCATTTGACCAGGATTTAAACGCCAAAGCCGCTTTGGCTTTCCCTGAACTCTATATTAGAGGAATCCGTGGCCTAGAGTATACCCGGATAAAGTTCTGGTCGTATATGCTCGATGGTCTTTACCAGTCGGCTGTCGTCTTCTTCATTCCTTATCTCGTCTGGTCCCTTGGCCTTCCAACATCCTGGAACGGAAGGGGTATCGACTCTCTAGCTGATTTTGGCACCACTGTTGCGATCGCCGCCATCTTTGCCGCGAATACTTACGTTGGAATGAACACTCACTAGTACGTTTTTTATATTCCTGTGAGATAAGACACGTGTGCTGACTGGCACACTCCAACTAGCTGGACATTCATCACGTGGATCGTTGTCATTGGGTCTTCGCTCGTGATGATCCTGTGGGTTGTGATATACTCGTACCTCCCAGCCAACAACTTCTTCTCTACCACGGCATCCTTCGTGGACGAAGTAGAAGTGCTATTCAGCAACGTCACATTCTGGACCACGGTCGTCTTCTCGGTGCTGGTCGCATTAGGTAAGTGAACACACTTGAAGCGCATGTTGGGGTTCTGACCCTTGCCCTCAGCCCCTCGCTTCGTCTACAAGTTTGCATCTTCCGCCTATGCGCCGCTCGACAAGGACATTATTCGCGAGATGTGGGTCAACGGGGATCTGAAAGATCGGTTAGGTATTCGGCATCGCAAGGCTTCCAAGAACGCGCGAGTGTCTGATCTCGAGACTGCGCCCATGTTTCGCGAGCCGCATGCCCGATCGACTTCAGAGCTTTACCTGACCAACGCGTACGAGCCCACGCAGGTGCCTCCCGAGTCGGATGTGAACGAAAAGCATGTGGCGCGGTATACCGGCGACTCGCTCGATGGACCGACACTACCGTTGATTACAATGGGACCCTCCTCGGAGATGGTAGACGTGCGCGCGGAACAGGGGACTAGACTGACAATGTCGCCGCACGCGTCGTACTACTCATCGAATGACATCCCAATACCATCACCAATACCGCCGCCTACGTACCGCTTCCCTGATGGAGAGGTTGGAGAGAAGCCGTCGAGGGGTGCATCGCCGTCGTCGGTGCCAGAAGCATTCGAGATGCAGGTTCGGCACCCACCACTGCAATCGCAGTCGCTATCTGGGCCGCAGGAATTCCAGTCGGCATATTTTGCTGGTGGGCGACATCTGGACGATGCATCGCGACCAAGTTCATGGATGGGGGGTCGGGCATTATGACGGCATCTTGAAGACCGGTGGGACCTTTTGTATCATAGACGTACGGGGCAATCCGAGCACCTTGTTGTACTTGCTTCATCATTTATTCCTTTCACCCATTTTAGGTCTCATCACGCTTCGTCTCATTCTCTCTTTCGCGCTCTCGTTTACTCAGCTCCCTCTCCTTTGCGTCGACGCAAACTCTGCCATCAGTAGCCAGACGATCCACCCGCCGTACAACTTGACATACATAGTTATCATAATATGGACTTCTTTCCCCCTCTCTTCTCGTTCTCACATTTCGGACGATGTCAATACTAGGACGGGGTGACAATCCTTTGCCTTGGAACGAGACGCAAGGTTCGATGTTGAAGATAGCGGGTACTAACACATGACCTTTCCGACACGCGGACCGATATTGAAGGGTGCAACCAAAATGCCACTTAAGCCCCGACATGACTGTGCCTTACCCAAGCTGGCATCATGAAACTTGATCGTAAACGGGAGAAGGCCGCTAACTCTGTTCTGCTGCCAGAGGTGTGAGAGTGACGTACATTTTAAGTTGCTCTGAGACGTGTTGATAGAGTCAGATGGATAACGTGACTCGGGTTGTCGAGGGCGGATCAGATGACCAAGTACTCGCGACTCGGACTTCGTTGCCGGACGTTACCCCGCATGCCAGTACGAAACACGATTATAAACCCGGGCGTCCCTCTGCAAGGTGGACGAAAAAGAAACGTTACAGTCAGGGAAAGCTGCGAGTGCGTCACTGTGCGACAAGGACACTTTCATCCAGCACTGATAACGTTCTGTGAACAAGTACCACAAATTTGGCACTTGCATCGTAGCTGTAGCGGTCGGGAAATTCCGGTAAAAACTTGGCGAGCGCCACTGACATACTACATACTGTAGCTCGACGCTTGAAACGCGAAATCATGTCCACGGCATTCGATGATATGTCTTGAAGAGCACAAGCTAGGTAGTCCGCGTTGCGTACGCACGCTGGACGCTAAAAATGTCTAGAACAAGCGGTAGACCTACCTGGACAGGAGAGCAACGAGGCATGTGCGATTACAAGAGGGCGAGCCAAATGAGATGGTAGGTGTATGGTGTTATAATGAAGGAATAAATGACGAAACAATGGCCAACGAAGCAGCCCGACTCACAGAAGACGATCATTCCAATTTGAGCTTGTGCCACATCGTGGCATACATTCGCAGGTTCTACCTTTTTTTCGTTTTTGACTCAACGAGGATCGTGAAGCACGTTAGGATGTTTGCTGCTCGTTCTCTTCTTCGAAACAACGCTCTCGCGCTTCAACACTACTCTGACGCATGTGCTTCATAATGTGCGAATATCGGCAGACCTTTACCGCCTCGGCAAAATTCACCACCCGAAAAGGTGCTATTTCTTCCGAGAGGTGCCTGTAGTGGACGGGAGCTGTTATACAAATGCCGATGGGCCGTTCGCATCCGAGGTTCACCGACTTGTCCCTGCGACGCACCTGCATGTGATGTTAGGGTACAAAGGTGGAGCAAGGCTACCCTCCGGAGGCCTGTCAGTTGCTTTCATCCCCCACTTTCTTACTTTGCTTTTCGAAAACCGCCTGACCTCCTCGCTCGGTTACCCTGGTGACCAGCAAGTCCACGTCCTGAGACATGAGCGCCAGCGATATTCCTTTGGACAAAGCAGAACTTCTAGCAGTGATACTGGAAGCGTTCTTATATGGTAGGGGGTATTAGCCATGAATCCAGAGTTGAGCGTACTCAACATTTTTGGGCAAGGATTCTCGTTGTTCATGTTTGGAGGAACGATTTGGACATTGTCATCTCACCGGTCCACCCTCCGAGTGAAGAGTAGGATGCTTGGGGCATCATGCTTGTTGCTCTTGTTCAGCACGGTGGTAAGTATTTTTGTTACTCTGGATAAGGATCGGATAGAGATTTGTGTTTGGCATGCAGCATATCGTGATTGATATCATTAGAGTCATGGAAGGCTTCATATTTATCCCGTACACGCGGCCAGGAGAACGGGTTGATTTTTTTGCGAATGTGTCTCACTGGACGTTTGTGAGCAAGAACTACGTGTATGCTGCACAGACATTGTTAGGGGACGGTGTCGTTGTGAGTTTTAATTGCGTCCAGATGAATGTCAGCTAACCATACTTATAGCTTTATCGCTGTTACGCAGTATGGCAATCTAAGGCCGTCATGATTCTGCCCGTGCTACTCTGGTGTTCTGTGGGAAGTAAGGGTTCCGTAACATCGACCATGGATTGAAATCATTGAACGCCTCTCTACAGTCACTGGGTTCGCATGCCCGTATAGAGAGTCCCAAATAACGCAGGGTGGGGTGTTCGAGAAGAACCTTGCACGGTGGATCACCTCGTTCTGGGCATCGACGTTGGTGACCAACGTTGTGGCGACCCGTATGTGTTCATGTCTCTTGAATATTGAAGAGCGCTCCAGAGCTTCCCCCTGTCCACCAGTCTTACTGGCTTATCGTATCTGGAACGTTGACCGAACGGCCACCAGGCTAAGCGACCACAGGAAGTCAGAACTAAGGCCAATCCTATACATCATCATCGATGCCGGCGGAATATACTCCCTGACCCTTTTTGCGCTGCTAATATGCTACACGAGCGAATCCAATGGTCAATTCGTGGTTGTAGACATGGTCAGTCATCGTGTGTCGTTAATAATCTCACTGAGGTGTCATTTGTCGCCCCTAGATCATGCCAATCATCTCAATCACGTTCTACATGGTTATTATTCGTGTTGGATTGGCTAATCGGGTGAACCACACGGCGAATGCTCACTCATGCATACATACCTCTTCGGTCCACAGCCTCACAGAGGACC
>JBBPTU010001108.1:0-14647 GCA_038094295.1 Tylopilus aff. beelii | reverse complement strand
CCCCCATAATGATGAACAATGGCGAAAGGGCGAGTGCTGGAGCCGGCCTGTGAACAACGTGAGATTTACAAACTCAAAGATCAGTTAGCGAGACCCTCACTCCACAAAGACACGGGGGATATTAGTTGTGAGCTTTGCAGGAATCGTCGAGTTAACCTTCAGGAAGTAATTAGTCTGGGCAGCGACGGAAAGATGTTGAGTCTGTTGGATGCATCAGAAAGTAATCCTCAGAACATGATGTTAATCCTTGCATATATAAGATTGGTGGCGTTGAGAAAACCGTACGGGTCTTGGAAGACAGACAATGGTCCTCCAGGTTGCCGGGACGCGTAGCGGTAAATTGCATCAGGGATGCCAAAGCTAATGGCCTGCGATCTTGATGAAGTGTAGAAATCACTGCTCGAGTTAAACATAACACTGCACAAGATCAGCAACCTGTTCTGTATCAATCGAGTTCAGTATACACCTACCCGTTGTATGGGCGTCCGTTCTGGGGACTCCCGGTAACATTATTCGTGCCTTGTGTGGGCACTATTATCGTACAAGGGCCAAGAGCAGCTGTAGTAAGATTCATTGACGTCTGAACCTGAAATACGTTCATTGTCGGGTTACAGTACACGCTCGCCACCTGGGGACTGCTAGTGTTTAAATAGTACCAGAACACGACGGGTTGGAACTCGATGCTCAAACCCTGTGCAGCGCAATTGCCAGCGTTGACAACAGTGAATTGCTGCGTTCCGTTGACAGGGTTAAACGTGTTACTTGCGGAGCATCCATTGGGAAATGAGGCCGATACTAGGTAGCTTCCACCTATGTTCGTTGTGTTGAGTGAAGTAGGACTGATACAGTTGACTTCTGTCTGAATGGCAGTGGTATTCACTGCGAGCGTGCCGTTGAGATACGAGACTGCTGGTGGAGGCTACAGTTGAGAGATGTCAACGGGGTGGGTGTAAGACGAGAGTTGTCTTACCTGGAATTGACCAGCAGCCCAAATCCCATGAACGAATGGTGGATCGACCAGATTGCCATAAACTGTGACCATGAAAAAACATCCATCTTCACTGACGAGATCATACCTGAAGCGAGTGCAAACTAATTGGCTGAGTTGGAGTGATCAATGCCAATTCGGGAAACGACTTACACCTGTGGAGGCAAAGAAGCCATCAAGATTGTTTATGGTGGGCGAAAGGCCAATGTCCTCCATGAGAAAAGCAGTAGAGTCTGCGGGTCACGTTGGTGAGCTGACTTTTGCCCGTAATAAATAAAAGGCAAACCAGTTGTGTGAGGAATTTGTCGGACTTGCAAGAGGGAACCAGCCAGAGGTTGGACGATCGTGGAAGCAAGCACGATAAGTGCAGAAACGCTGATCAGGTAATGTTTATACGTCCACGAGTTGTAAAGGGTGTCCCATTGGCTGTGAAATATTCAGTGTGTCGAGTCACTGTACAAAAATATCGTCGTACCTCAAGGAAACCTAATCTATTTGCTTAGTGATCAGTCGAAGGCAAGAACTGAAGGCTCACATAATCCAGGAGGATACTCTGCGAGGCGGATACTTTCTCTTGGGACATCGTGACATATGGCTACTGGAAGTTACCATGACCATCGCGCATTGTTACACAGTGACCCACCTGATACGATCGAAGCAGCGAATCTGATGACGACCAGAAGCTCACAATCGGTATGACGAAGAGCGTAGGCAAAAAGGACTATTCTTTCATGAGAATCTATGATAAGATATCGAATTTACCGTACTTGCCGTCAGAAACTGAGCAGAAGAGAAGGAAAAGATTTTTTTTTCGAGGACCGGGAAACCTGTCGTCGTTACACATCTGTGGTATTTCAGATCATAGCTAATGAACACACCATTCTGTGCTTGTGAAATATATAATGCGACCTGCAGTGCAATGCCAAGGCATACCATGAACACGCAGACTCCGAGAACCAACCAAGGATTGAACACAAAAGGTTCCTGTGGTTAGCATTAAGGTGAGATGAGCGCTACAGTGGCTGCGTGCATACGAGTCGCGGTGGCTTCGGATTCTCGTCCCCCAGAGTGGGTATCTGATGATCAGGATGTTGAAATCCGGTTGAAGGGGGGATAGATGTCGCCTGCTTTGAATTTTCGATGTCGTCCATCGTTGAGAGTGAGTTGAGACTTGGGACTCTGTCATCATCATAATAAATACGACACCGCCTTAAGGCATCCCTTTTGATTCCGATGAGCCGGGCTTACGTGTGGATTGCCTCCAGGCCACCGCGAGACCCTTGATCGCATCATATGTAGTGTCACTGAGGGCATGACCGCGACAGGGGTTCGAACAGGGGATATCAAGGGGTACCCACACACGCCATGGCCTGCAGGAACCTGCAATCTGCAAATGAGCAAGCTTCGCCTCCGAGGACATGAGTTCCCACGGGCTGTCAAACCTGGCCCATCTCAGTCCGTCCATCGATTGCATTTGGCATAGCCTCGTCAACAACTTCAATCTTCAACTCCCTTCTCAGCCCATGCCTCTCGGATATCCTGAGATCTGACATAAAATCTTGAGTAGCTGTCGTTCATGCGTTCGAGTTGGTGAAGAACTGAAGAGTCCCAGGCCCTTGAGGGCAGTTGTTTAAAATTCGTTACATAATTTTGCTTGATCCCGTTGATGGCCGGCTCCACTTGCCTAGAAAAGCAAGGCCCAAATTCTAGGCGCTGCGGTGCGCTGTCATGTAAGATTGCTTCACCGGCAGCATAGCAATTGTATGTTCCAGCGATGAAATCGATGAAATTTCTTCAGCTTTAGATGCTCTAACACGGTGTCTGACACATGTTGCCTCTTCAAGCCAAGCTTCAAGTATGTCCTGATCACCGGCGATCGATCATCATCGAGATCCATCATTAGACCGGCAACAAACTTCTTTGCCGGCGCGGTCTGTGGGTTTCTTCCCTCCTATTTCGCGTCATCCACTGCCCGTGAAGACCCCTGAACTCCTGTGCTCAGGCTCAGAAGTTCATTACTACGTTGGTACCCAATACCTCGCGTTATCATGTTTGAAACAAGTCCGTCAATCTGTCTGTGGTTTCCTTCGGGTTACTATTCATTATTTGTTCGAGAATCTGCACCGATGTGATACTCCCCGAGGAGCAGGGGCCGCTAACATTTAACAGGCGGAAACATTGTCACCGACTTCTTGACATTACAAATTCATTCAGATTTTGGGCTTTCGTCATTACTGCGTTCGTCATCAGTGTGATGCTCACCAGAACAGCGGAGGGCCATACTTAGGATCCGAGAAATGGGAGTGTCCTATCCAGATTTTCTCAGAAAGCTCTCCTTGTCGCTCGTTCTACCAAAATGATTGACCTCTTAACTACATGCCCCGATCACCTCACCCATAAGCTCACTTGTCATATCATAATGGTGATCGCTGGTATACGCACCATCCAGCGATGATATAACTACTCTAGGAACATTGGCTGAGGACTACTAATTAACCAAGTAACTACATTATTATTGGACGACTCCAAGGCTATTTAGGTCGATCATACTCTTGGGCTGCTAAGGGCGGGCAGTGCCTTAAGCTCATTCAGGGTGCTCCCGCCAGTGAGGTAACAGTTTGGTCTATCAGTCTAAATTACATTGAACGACAATGCGAATGACTTGTATACGGTCGCTCTAAGACGTGATAAGTCACTGGCAATGCCTTCTTTTACACTGACATGCTTTACTGTTGTCGTAAACACTGAGAAAATGTGGGAAAAATAAGCACCGCCACCTGATTTGTCGCCGCTTGAAAAACAAGCGTACACCCTAGACCCGGCTCGTGGTTCTCGTTTTCGACCACACCATTCATTCGTGTCCTAACGCCGTCCTCTAACGACTCCATTTTCCTGAATCTCAATGTACGTGTTCCTTCTCACCATCATCGCGTCTGCACCGTGTCTGCGCGTCAGGCATAACTTTTACTTTCGCGTTCGGTGTTCAAAAACATCGTATCATTTTCAATATTCAATCCAATCTGATCGCTCTCTTTTTTAGCATGCGTGAAATCGTCCACATCCAAACTGGCCAGGTAAGCATACAAGATCTTGTCGCGCCATTTGACTTACACGTGTTTTCGACTACAGTGTGGTAACCAAATCGGTAAGCATGCATCGTCGCTAGGCTTGTTTCCATCGTGTCGATCTTGCTTCCATTGCACAGGTGCCAAATTCTGGGAGGTGGTTTCCGATGAGCATGGTATTGAGAAGGATGGTCTTTACAAGGGAACCAACGACATGCAACTGGAACGCATTTCGGTCTACTACAATGAGATCGGGTCCAACAAATATGTTCCTCGTGCTGTTTTGGTCGACCTTGAGCCTGGGACCATGGATTCCGTCCGCTCTGGCCCTCTAGGCACCCTCTTCCGCCCTGACAACTTCATCTTCGGCCAGAGTGGTGCTGGTAACAACTGGGCGAAAGGACGTAAGTCCCATTTTGTATTGGAAATCCCTCCGAGCTTAAAGCTCGGATCACAGACTACACTGAGGGTGCGGAGCTGGTTGACTCCGTCTTGGATGTTGTGCGAAAGGAGGCAGAGGGTACAGACTGCCTTCAAGGTGGGTACCACTTGAACCGCACGTGACTTGTGATATAATTGCAAACAACAGGATTCCAAATCACCCACTCACTTGGTGGTGGCACTGGTGCCGGAATGGGAACTCTTCTTATGTCCAAGATTCGGGAGGAATACCCTGACCGTATGATGTGCACGTATTCAGTTGTGCCAAGTCCCGCTGTCTCTGATACCGTTGTTGAGGCGAGTTTTTGTCTCTTTCCAAATTAATTAATTCCCCTTACGTTATTTCTAGCCCTACAACGCTACCCTGTCGGTCCACCAACTTGTGGAGAACTCTGACGAGACTTTCTGTATCGACAATGAAGCTCTCTACGATATCTGCTTCAGGACGTTGAAGCTTTCTACTCCTACTTACGGGGACCTCAACCACCTTGTGTCTTTCGTTATGTCTGGGATCACTACCTGCCTGCGCTTCCCTGGTCAACTGAACTCGGATCTCCGCAAGCTCGCTGTCAATATGGGTAAGCGCAATCGGATGTGATATGACTCATCAATTGATATACGTTCACCAGTCCCATTCCCTCGTCTCCACTTCTTCATGACCGGTTTCGCTCCCTTGACGGCACGTGGAAGCCAACAGTACCGTGCCGTTACCGTCCCCGAGTTGACACAACAAATGTTCGATGCCAAGAACATGATGGCTGCCTCGGACCCAAGACATGGTCGCTACCTCACTGTAAGATCGGTGACTCTTTAGTGTCAACACCTCATCTCTATTCCATAGGTTGCCGCAGTGTTCCGTGGCAAGGTTTCCATGAAGGAGGTGGAAGAACAAATGCAAAATGTGCAAAACAAGAATTCTGCTTACTTCGTAGAGTGGATTCCCAACAACGTGCTTTCGGCACAGTGTGACATCCCCCCTCGCGGTGTCAAGATGGCAGTTACATTCTTGGGCAACTCAACTGCCATTCAAGAATTGTTCAAGCGTGTCAGCGACCACTTCACTGCCATGTTCAAACGTAAAGCTTTCTTACATTGGTATACTCAAGAGGGTATGGATGAGATGGAGGTTTGTGGTTCGCTGTGTCTAATCCTCGCATACTCAATAATGTTGATTGACAGTTCACGGAAGCCGAGTCCAACATGCAGGACCTCATTGCTGAATACCAGCAATACCAGGATGCGACGTTAGTGTACATTTTAGTTACGCTAACCATTACTGATGTACTTTCTAGCGTCGAGGAGGAGGGTGAGTACGAGGAGGAGGCACCACCAGAGGAGGAGCAGTAGACGACAAAACACTACGCAACTTATGATTGCTTTCTATCCACTTCCCTTTTCTTTACGACGAAACCTTAGGTACTCCGATATTGGTCTCCCTTCGTGTTTGATGCCTTTGTCTTAATTTCACGCCATGGTTACCCCTGTCGGTAAAAAGGATACAAAGCTCGCTCTGTCCTTGAATGGGTCAGTTGAAGAAAACAAGGACAAATATCGCTGGCGAGAAAAGTCGCAGAGTCGATCATGCCTTTCTCTATGTCAGTTGCAGAAGTAATACTGTACCATCCAAAACCTTCAGTTTTCTTCTATGGGCACCAGTGTGTACAGGCGCAGCAACCCTCTCATTGCAGCTCCTGAAGTGGCCTTCTGGTGCAAAATTAATCGTGTCTTTATTGGCAGTTTACCCTTTCGTTGTCAATCGTGTATTCCTCGATGCCAGGCATAAACGAATGAAAAACGAGAGTGTACAGTATTACGGTGTTGTCGCTTGAAAGTAAATTGTCGAATTTGTTCAGACATTTAGAAGCAACATGGATCAAGTTGCAAAACTGCTTAGTACTACTACTATCGAAGGCTGGGGACAGCACAAAGTACAGGGATATGTCGTGCAGCCCGCTCTCGACCCGACTTCAAATTCATTCACGACGCTATCCAAGAACCACGTCACGTACGCTTGAAACGACGAGTGCCTTGATTTGCCCGGGTCCATCATACTTTCCATCGAGTTTCAGTTGCACAAAGTCGATAAACGTCCTAGGCCGGACAACTCAAACGGTGGGTTTACGAAATGCATCATGAGTGACGGCAGAAGTAGTCATGTCGCGATTTTGTGACAGCTAGTCCAGTACGCTATCCGATACGTGCGGGAGATCACTTGGAGAGGCTAACAACGTCGGGTAAGGGTCGTGATCCATGAGTAAGAAGACAGGTGTACGGTGCGTGATCACCCATGAGCTCGATGAAGAAGTTGATTGTCACGGTCCAGCCAGCGGTTACCGGAGCTAAAGACAACTCGATGGGAGGACCAGGCTGTCGTTAAAGGAGTGGTCAGTGAGCGCAGTACAGACAGCCAGGAATACTGACTGGATAAATTGCATAGCGGGAACGCCGTCCGTCAGGTCGAGCCCAGAGATTTTGGCTACGTCCCATGTCGCGGTGCCCGGAAAAGCTACGGCAGGTTGGGAACGTGGTCGTTTCACCACCCAAGTTCGAGAAGAAGAAAAAAACAAGCATGAATCACATTGTATTCAAGGGCATGAGTAGGGAGGCAAGGAACCTAATTTGATCCTACACCATCACAAGTTTGCCAGATAGACAAGACATATCATCGGGTGCGTCAGGTTTTCCTCGTGTGTAAGGTGGGTTCCATTTGGTTTCCCGCAATTGGCCGAGCAACCATCCGTCTACAAAAGCAAGAGTCAGCAGCTTGGAGCTGGCGAAGAGTGGGAGCCCACCTACTCAATTTGCTCAAGAGGGGGATAACCAAATGTCAAGCTTCTCTTCAGCCTCTACAAAAGGGACATTCAAGTCGCTGTCGAACACTATGCCCGGTAAGGTCGTCAGTAACTCTTCCCAAAAGCTTGCATCGCCTAGACGCTCACCGGTGCTCTGGATCCCCGGGTTAGTGAGCCTATACCATTGAAGGAGGTCTAGGACTTCATTTGCGGATGTGAAAGCTTGGTGTTGTGGCGAAGTGCTTTCTGACAGTGTCTTCCAACTCGTTAGTATCGAGTGTCGTGCAGAGTGCGAACAATGCCGGTTTTCTCTTGCTTTAAATCCTGAGAACAAAGTGAGAAATTTATGGTATATATGGGGGAGGAACGCTCGACCTTGGTGGAGCAAACAAATCCCTGTGGCTCCACTAACACTGAATGTCAGTGATCTGAATCATCCCTCCTGTATCATCCACCACCCAGGGATAATCAAGCTCATACAGGCCCGGGCGTGCAGACGCGGAGATAGAACTATGGACGAGACATAGTGATTGGGTGTAAAGAGAGGCAAGAACCCACTTTCTGGGGTGGAGATCAGCTGGTATTTTAATTTGCCGCGGTTCTTCCAGATTCCCGGCGCCGAAAACGCCACAATTGTGCTATTGATCCGGGGACGGAATTTTTACCGGGGAAAGCCAGTCTAACCTAGTGGTCGAGGAGGAAGGAAGCGGTGGTCCTAACCGTGGCGGGGACGCTAAATTTAGGGAGCTCGCTAGGGTTCAAAAAATCTGACGGTTGTGGCAGGTGGAATTTTTGGAAGGGGAACCCATTGAGCGGAGTTGTCTCAACGCCGTCCACAACCCAGCAACCATGGCACTTGCTGGCCACGTCGCTTGTCTCGCTCCTTTATTTTCTTGTCCGGGTGACAGCACAATAGCAAGATAGCATTCGCGCGCTTCTTGCAGCCATCGACACTTGTTGGGGAATGCCCACCGTCACCACCTTGGGAAACAGCAAGTTATCGCGCGCACTGCGCTAGTTGATTCTTTTGCATGTCATAAATCCACAGCACCAACAGACCAGATTTAGGCCATCTTGAAGATCTTGTCGAGACAACCGAACGGTGAAAAAATCCCGTACTCTTGATTGCAACAGGTCATGCGTGTCGCCTTGTTCGTCTTGCACTTACTGATGCCCACGCTTCCGCCTGTTGAGGCTGCAAAGCGATTTTATCCAGCAACCGCATGTTGTCTTGAAGTCACGGCAGAATACCAAGGGATTCCAGGAGTTTAGTCATGTCAAACCGTTGAGTGAGTGTCTTGATTCACTCCAATATATTCATTCGATGGATATATGGCTGGCTAGCGGTTGGACTCTTGATGACACGTCCCTCCGGGGCGTCGGATGCCCTCAGTCACTTGAGGTGGGCGAGGGGGATTCTGCAGTTTTGCGCATACTACTCACACAAATGTCTTGCTGAACTTTTTTGAAGAGCTTTGAGGAACACACGCTGAGCTGCACAGTTGGACTATCGTGGTCTTGAATAACTTGCCTGTGAACCCCTGAACGTGACGTGATGCAACCCCTATTTGTGACAATGTCACGCTTTCATTTCCCAGAGCCACTGGCAGCGTGCGTTTCCCCCGTTCACTGCTTCGTGGTCACAATTAATCAGTTGTCTGCATCAATGCAGGTGATAGGCGCACCATTTCTATCATTGGCGTATCTGATGAATATGCGCCCATTCCGGGCCAGCGTGTACACCAGGTTTACCCTTTCCTTTAATCAGCAGCGTTCCAATCTGGAATGGTCGAGTTACCCTGACGCGCTCAACACCTTTTGTCAATTTATAATGTTCAAAGCAATATTTCACCTTGTTTCGTCAGAAAATTGCTTTGATATGCTCGGCTGCTTGTCGACACTGTTCTGCGGGAGCAAAATGACGCAGCACAAATGAAGTGGGAGTTGTCACGAACTGAGGTCCGCAAGCCTGTGCGCATTTGGTGCGGTCTTGCCGTACACTACCCTGACGGGACACGGAATTTGCGTTTGACTGCAAATGGAGCCTCGAAAATTTCCTCGTTCCTCTTGCCCATCTTCCGTTGCTTGACTTGCACACACTCTCGAAGCCGAATTCCTTTCCTACTCTTCTCAGCCTTCAAATGGACACGGGAAAACTGCCAGCTTATCGTTCGTCCTATTTGCTTAGATTTCATCCTTACCCGAGAGTGAGACAGTCAGTTCGTGAGAGGGTTACGGTGAGATTCCTTCATCTTCTGTAGCCGGGAAACACTTTTCGTAACTTGTCGTGCAACAGGTTTCGGCTTGGGAAAACAGGTCTGAATGGCTCTACATGAACTTCTTGCAGGCAGTGAGTAAGCATTGAACCTGAAGTGATCGAAGTCTCTGACTGGACGACGGGTATAGGAAAGCAATGCCTCATTTACCCTGGATCACACTATCCATGGGGCTGACGTTCATATCCAGTTGCGTCAGCACCATTTGAGCATGCCTCCTCTCATTGTCGTAAGCGATCATATCCTTTTTCACAAATGGGCGCTAAAATCCACGTTGGAAATAGGACCTGCAATGCGCTCCCATCCGCGAAAAGGTCGTCTTTATGAGTGACTAGTCACAGCTGTTACTCAGTCATCTCCACCGAATTTGTTCAACTGGCACGTTCCCCTTATAAATTAACTCCCAAACGTAATTGTAGTATACTCCACGCACGATCCTCATCAGAAACATGATTAATAAATGTATGTGAAGTATGCCATCTCAATGCCAGGATTCGATGATCGTTTACCAGCCCTCATAATGGTCATCCGCCAATGAGAACCTCCCGAGTTAAAGGAAGCAAGGATTGCGTTGTGCTTCGTTATTGAGGTATCACTCACCAGTCTCTGCAAAGTGGCGTGCGGTCACTATAGTTGGAATCAAGGGCAACGTTATCATCAACGATGTTCGTTAACGAGGTAACGAACATCTCAGGCTCCCTCCGCGCGGAACACGAGTCGCGGATCACCGATTAATGACTTAATAATCCATTCAGCCTTGAAGGGGCCCATAACCCGTGCCAAAAAGACCTTGGGGAGTGGTTCTGGCTCATCCGCTCCTTCCTTTGATATTAATAAACATCGATTTGAGCGAAAGTGGGCATGGCGGCGACTGACGGCCATAGACCATCAATGTAACTTCCTTCGCCAACGGCTTCTGCGCAATGCATGCCCTGGGTATGTCTACCAAGCATCAGAATGGCGTTGGTGGAAAGAGGGAAGAGTACACGCCTGGTGATCGCGCATAACAGAGGATATCTCGCCCACAGTAATAACACGAACATTAGGTCCGAGTCCATGAAGAACTATGAAGATCGAATTAACGTCGGGGAGGTATGAGAGGGTAGTACAGACCTGATAAAGTCGAAAGAAGAAAACTGATCAGTCCATGTCCTAACTAGATTCCCCGCGCCCTTTCCAAATTTCTTATCTGGAGACGCGGACCATATCGACGCAAAGCCCTGCACTCTCGTCATGTCCTGAGTCACCAGAGGGCGTCAGCTCGATTTAGTTTACAAGTTCTACACCAGACAAATCCCCCCGTTGACCAGATCCACCGATTTGAATGTATGGTACATCCCATAGTTCTGTACAACTTGAATCCGTCAAACTCGAAGCTAATAGGTGAATTTCATGAAGGAGATACCTCGTCGAGTGTTTATTCGCGCACCTTACGTTGCCGGTACCAAGTCAGGAGGACAACGACAACGCCCATGTCGACTATGTTTACAAGCCACATAAAGTGTCTGACGCCTTAGAGCAGGCTAACATCACTCGTGAAAGGACTGAGGGCTCGCCTAAGTCGCCGCAACAGAGGGCTGAGTCGGCTGACGACCGTCGTACGTTTGAGATCAAGCGAGATAAACTGCTCCGAGAGATCCGGCACTAGCTGTTGCCAGGCCCCGAAAGCTTCCTGCGCCTGAAACGGTTCTCTCAGTGGGTGAAGCTGTTGTGATGCATTGATCTCAAGCTGAACAACATATTACATCATTTCGTTTTCGAACGCACATGAGATCTCCACGGACAGGCCCGAAAGCAAGTACATAATGCCCCATCTTTTCACTCGAACTTCGAGCAACCTACGAGAGACCGCCACCTCCGGCACGTTTCACCACGGGTCGTCGTCCGAATCGGAGAAATCGTCGTCGGCGGTGGGCCGTCGAAACGAACTAGGTGGCACGTCGTTGGTGTCGATATCCTTCAGGTCCACGTCGTTTCCGTCCGCTTCCGCTTTGCCAGCGGCCCGCACTTGGAGCGGGGCAAGCACCCGCGCGCGCTCCGGCTGGCGAGACAGTCGCGCCTTGTGCTGTTCATCGATCGCAAGACCGTGCGCCATCGAGGTCCACATGCGTAACAACAACCTGGGGGATGGTGCGTTGGCGAGCGGTCCGTGGATGGGAGGCAAGGACTCACAGACTATCGTCGCCGGCGCACGTGCTAGTGTCCGCTTGCATGCGCAGCACATTGGCGCTGTGCGGGACGGTGGAGCCTGGGTTCGTCTCCATCACGGCTTTGACCAGCTTTTGAATGTCGATGATGGTGGGGCCCGGGAGGATGGGTACCAGAGGCGCGTCCTCCTCTATTTTGACCTCGGGCTCGCTCTGCATGCAGTCAGACGGAACGTCCGAGGGCGGACCTACGATGAGACATACCTTTATATGAGCGAAAGTGAGTAGATTCAAGGGGCAAGAAGACCATAAACCGAGTTCGATGCCTGCACGCAAAAGGATACCGCGCGCCATCTCCTCGTCGTGGACTAGTACCATCAAAGGCATCCCAGTTTGGCTTGCGTTGTGGCTCAAGAGGTCTCGCAACCTCTGGTAGAGGCCCGCGTGATCATCCTCGATGCCCTCAGAGTAACAAGGTTTCTGCGATCCAAAAGTCAGGGCGAAGACGCACCAGCAAGTGAACGAACACGTTACCCTGGCATTGGGGTTAATCATGTTCGTCTTCAGGTGGAGGTGCACCGACGTGCCCTCGAGTCGATCAAAGAAGGCCGGGAACTGAGCATCCGTCCAGCCGACGCTGACCAGTCTGGGTTCGTTCAGACGGGCAGCCCTTGGCCTCTCCCTCTCGTCGGCCATCCATTCCTCGAATACGAGTGACACGACGCGCACGCCACCCAGCCAGGGCGGTGGCGCAAGCCCTATCTTGCCTGGCTCGAGTTCTCGCGTGAGGAGCCCATACAAGGACCTGTAAAGCCGCACTATGACACGCTTTGCAAATGAAGGATCGCTCTATCTACCTTTGCTGTTCAAAGTATCCTCTGTAGTGCACGGCGTTCGTCCCAGTCCAGACATAACCACGGTTGGCCTTGCAATGATCTTGCGATTCTCCAGGCTCACGTCTGGATTTTTTTCGCATATACTTGTAAGTAGCGATCTTGTCGGAAAGTTCTTTGTAGGAGCCAAAGTAGATGGGTGATAAGGAGAGAAACTCTTTTCCTTTCCAAGGGTGTCTTGGGATCGGTTGGCGATGCTTGTGGGTGAACGTGAGCATCTGCTCGCTCGTCATCAACAGGTAGGATGCGCCACTGGGGAGAATGCCTAGTACGGATGAGATCAAGGTGGTTGCATGTGGTGCATGAACTTACCCAAGACAAGCTCGATGGGCGAGTCCCTTCCGCCCGGCCTGAAAAGCTTGTTGTCCATAGAAATGACAGCCCGAATCAACTGCTTATCGTTGTATTTCTCGAACCTGGACGACGTGAGTGAGCAGTGGCACATCGATTGAAAGGGGGCCACTCGAAGAACTATACTCGCCATAGGTGTGAATGGGCCCTGTGACCCGATACCTGGTAGAATTCGCACTCCGTGTTCATCAGATCGAGGAGAGAGGTCGACGATCGTCACAGGATAAATCGTCTCGAGGATAAGTGGTGCTAGAACGCGTCGCATTTCTCTCATTTAAGTATCCACGTGGTCCCGATAATCTCCGTCACGGTTGGACACTTGCAAGTCATTCAAAGGCCTTTGTCCCATCGCTGGAAACTGGGGCACTTTTGCGTTTTTGCGTTACCCCATTGCGAGGTGCTGCTGATCCTTCGTGAGTCAGGCTGCAGCACATAAACTAGGAGATGCTGATTCTCACCCTCTCTCTGCCTAGACCTCTTCCTTGCCCTCGAGTCAAATTCTACGTGCTTGCATGAGGTGCTTCGCCATCCTGTTACCATCACAAATAGGCGCCTACCTCGGGATCGCCCGCGTCGCGTATGGTGATTCGAGTTCTCCGCTGCCATTGCAAAAAGTCGTCTTTGGATTAGCCCCAGTTCTCCTTGTTTGTCACGGAAGGTTATAAGAATCAAGAAAGCCTTTTGTCGCGTTGAAACGAAGAATTCAGTATGCAGTGCTATGCACCGCGCGAAGAAATATGTTCCCCAAACTCGACAACATTCGTTCCAGCAAAGGAGGCTCCTCATGCATGCTATCGCCTCATAACTATCCGTGCGTTGCATCAATGTATACTTGCATAGCCTTGTACCGTTGTTCATTGCACGCTTGAAACGGTTTTCTAGAGCCAAGTCGATCGTCCTTCGGATGCCTGTTTCGTTCGTATGTTCCGAATAGACGATAATGAAGTGGTGGATGCAAACGGTAGCGTTTCTGGTATCACATTGTATTCGAGAATCTGAAAACGATTACAGCGACACGACAACAATGAGTTCGAGCAGCAAGAAAACGACAACGAAGCGAGAGCAAATACAAGATGACGACACAACAAAACAAGGCGATACAATTCGATGTCCAAGACTGGTTTACCAATCGTCATTATCGGAAAAATCGTCCGCGACGGTGGGACGGTGTCTGGCTGGTCTATCGTTGGGATCCGCGTCGTTGGGATCCACATCGTTCGGGTCCGCCTCTGGGCGACTAGCGACCTGCGCTTGAGGTGGCGCAAGTACCTGGGCACAGTCGGGTCGGCGAACCAACCGTTCCTTGTGCTGCTCGTCGATCGCGAGCCCTTGCGCCATCGCCAACCACATGCGCAACAGCAACCTGCCCGACCGAGATGACGACGTGCAGTAGGAAGTGAGGTGGAGGACTCACAGACTGTCGTCGCCGGCGCACGTCTTGGTGTCCGTTTGCATGTGCAGGACTGTGGCATTGTATGGGACGGTATCTCTCAAGCCTGGCTTTGTCTCCATCACGGCTTCGACCAGCTTTCGCACGTCGACGATGCTGGGTCCTGGACGGGTGGCTGGGCTGGAGGTACCCTCTTCGGTCTTGTACCGGTTCTACACGTGAATCAGACAAACGTCCGCAGATTCCACGACGAGATACCTTTACGGGAGCGAACGTGATCAAGTTCGAAAGTCCAGACGTCCAC
>JBBPTU010001107.1:0-14650 GCA_038094295.1 Tylopilus aff. beelii | reverse complement strand
GATCGCTCGATGACGGTGATAGCGAGCATACACTCACATCTGGGATGAATGCACATGGGAATTCCAAGTCAAAAGCTAAAGCGGCGCGTGCTTTCCGCCATTTGCCTCCTTTCGTGCGTGGACTGTCCCCATTTTTTTTGGTGATATGTTCTGACTTGAATGTGGCGACTAGTTGCTTGTTGCGTCTGGGTGAGTCCCCCACCCATCGATTTTTCTGTTCCTTGGTCGTTGAGATTCTTGACAGCCTGTTGTTCATGTCTGCCACGGACGAAGAACTACGGGCCGTCCATGACGTGGGCATGGATCACGTCACATACGTTCTCGGGATGTACAGGTACGTCTTCTCTCCTCTCTTGATCCTGGTCGTGCGCTCATCATCTTTCCTTCACCTTAAAGTCTAGCGTTCCTATTGTACCTCTTCACGCTCTTTCTCATCAACCTCTATTCGACCTCGGGGAGGAACGCTGATTCGACGAACCCTCGCGTCGTGTTTTCCGTACCTCAGAACGGTGAAATCGAGTTGACGAGTGCGGGGGACGCGTCCAAGTGGTACGCACCCGTGCCGAGGGAGGAAGGCGCGGTGCACGTGTTGGGAGAGGACGAGGAGTGAGTGGGTAGCAAGCGTATGTACGAGTGGTTAGAGGCGCCTGTCGGCATCGTCGGGTCGATGCTATCATACCTTTCAGCATTCACTTGGTTCCGGGGGTGTATCTCTACGGGAGGGTACTAATGCTATGCTAATTTTTGTTACCCTGCCGACGGTCATCAATTTTGGGAGGATGGACAGCATCCATTGTATCCGGAAGTAGCGCAGGCCACCAGTGTCACGCGTACAAGACTACGTACATTCCCAAGTTTGCAATGGAACTCGACGAACGCTACCAACTAGCGAGGAACGTACATGCTAGACAAGCAGGTCAATGTATAAGAGAGAACTAAAGCAGAGAGTAAGCACTGATTTAATGAACATCTAAAGAGTCCGAGTCCGCGCTAGCTTCACGAAGGAAAGTGTCATGCGGTGTCCGAAAAAAGGATACGACTAGAAAAGACAAGATTCAATGTATAGCGTATGAAAAGGCGCCGGTTACCAAGAAGCCTGCGTCATGAATAAAATGAATGACGAAGTACCGTATGCGATACAGAATAGGGTCAGTGCTAACATCCGTCGGATCAATTCTTACATAGTTTATACCAGTAGTCTGTATGCCAGGTGAAAAGACGTGTGCACGAGATGGACAAAGTACCTACCAGGGGCGACTTGGCGCTCCTCCGCTTCCGCTTCTGCAGGTGACTCTGCTAACACGGCGGCGAACCCGCTGGCAGGGGAGAGTCAGTAACCACCTCGCTGGTAACGACGGACACGTACTCTCGGGTATGGAAGTTAGTGTGACTGTGTATCACCAGCTCTGAGTATCTATACAAGCCTGGATACATGACTTCAACTCACCAGTGTATTATCCATGCTCCAGGATTGTCCGTCGTGAACCGCAAGGTGACGTTGTCGTTCTGTGCTTCCACGCCTATATATATAGTATCCCTTCTGATGGGATTCACGTAGTTATAGGTGCTGCTCCCAGCAACTCTGACGACATCGAATGGATGCTTATGACCAACGTCAGCTTGCGCTCGTACATGAAAAAAGGTATTAGGAACGTACACCATGCAGATGAAGCGAGTGCTACCAGACCAAAAACCGTGAGTGACAGCTGGTGTGGTTGCAAGAATGCTTACCGGTCCAAATGCACCGCCCGGCAGGAGGTCTGTCGCGGGCATACTGATTTCGATGACTTTGCCATGAGGGAGTTCGTAGACAGTGCCGTTCGGAGTTAGCTGCGACGGGTGTACACCGCTCAACATTTGTAACAGTATAGGTGGTGATGGCTCGTAGAGAGGGACGCCATTAATCGTGAACGTCTCTGTGGTATCCGTCTGAGAGAGTCCCGGAACCAGATTGATGTTCACGTCTGCCTTGCCCGGCGCCGGAATACCGGGGGCGCCGGGAGAGATCAGTGGGTGAACATTACCATCGTCGTAGGGAAGTACATATGGGCCATGTTGCGTCGTAGGATCCTGTTCTAGAGCACCCGCGTACCTCAGAATCGCCGTGTTTTCCATGCCTTCAAAGTCCTGATACAGATTGGCGGTCACGGCACGAATCCAATAGTTGCCTGTAGTCTGGTTGGCGGTGACCACGACGGAATAACGCTGACCAGGGTAAACGGCCAACGAGTCAACGACCAAGGGTTCTGTTTCAATACCGTCCGTCTCGATGACCGTCATTGGGTGCCCATCGATCGTGAAGTTGAACATGCCATCGCATGCCATCCCTACAATACGGAAGCGATAGCGTTTCCCCTGCTCGACGTTGATGACACTGAGTGGTGCGGGTGGTCCACCTGCATACCGTCCGAGCCCATTAACGAGTGTCGCGTTGGACTTATATGGACCTCTGGCCATCATCAAGGAAGGTTCATGGTACCTGCATGGGCATGTTTGAGAATCTGTATGGAGAACATCAGACCACATACCAGTCGGCAAGAGTGATCACAGTGCTCGCTATTTGGTGTAAGAAGTCCTGCCAATGGAGTACAGTTTAAGCTGATGTACGTACCATCATCCACGTCATACAGATTTTTATGCGGATCATCGGGGTCATATATTACCAATGGTCCTCTTAATCCGTCGCAATATTGGCTCGACAAATGGGAATGGTACCAATAAGTGCCCGTTTGGCCGGATGCATGGAACTGGTGCAGAAAGCTCTTTTTTGCTGGAATGGGACACTGGGTAACACCCGGAACGCCGTCGGCCCAATTGGATTTTCTCTGGTATATTCCGTGAAAGTGCTACCGTCATTCGTGATCAGTACCCAAAGCAAAGTCGGAATGACCCAGTCGAACTAACCACGCTTGTATTTGTACTCAAAGATTCGTCGTTGAGTGAGTTCACCACATTGATTTTGAAGTTGTCGCCCTTGAGAAACAGCAAGAATTCAGAACTGAACGACTCCAGAGTCACAAGACACCGTTTACTTTCTTGGCAACAATGAGCGGTCCCGGAAGCGTTCCTTCTGCGAGCACAGCTCTGAGACGCGAATTCATGTGAACTGAATACACTAGCTTATCAAAAACTACTCACGATCGACGGAGACCATCCGGAGCGACGACCTTGTTTGCAATGGTTAATTTCGATTCAGGGCCGAGAACATTCGGTCTGGCCGGGAACCATGGGGGAGTACCAGCTGCGAAGACAGAGACCAAAGACGAACAGACCAAAGTGAACACCAGAACACGATAGAGAGTAGGTCCCATGCTGGTTAGCCACGGAGGTCAACCCTCGCTGGTGGTAAAGGGAAAGCGAAAAACGCTGCCGTGGCATTTGCAAGACCATTGATCGGAACGGCCTTGGTATCTTCTCATTGGCTGGAAAACCACCCTAAAAGGTGACTTATGGCACCGTTTACCATTAATTTAACGAAACGATGAGCGGGATAACGTTTCTTTCCATTCGACTCAGTTCGTAGATACTTGAAAGTTGGGCGAGGATCGCCATAGTGACGATGTCGCACGGGGGTGGGCTTATGGTTATGACGTTGAGATGAGACAAGACGTATTTCCAGTTTTCTCGACTGCGACATCGGTTGGTCCGAATCCCAGGAGACGTGACAAAAGCGTTGCTTAGCCAAATGCGGAACACTCTCACAGTGCATTCCCTCGATCGTAAGCAGGTTGGCGCCACAGTGACACTGATCGATGGTTGCTCGCTCTTCTATACTGAACAATTCTCTGTGCAATTGATCACGGAGAATCGGGTGCACCACGAGGTGATCCGGGTCTGCCAGCTGAGCGGCGTCGGTGGCGCCCATACGCGGTTGAAAAGCGGCGACGGGCCCATCTCGCCTTCGAGTCACGGTTACGACATCGACAGTCAGAGGCTTGTTTATTCGATCTTTGCCAAGGCAAACACTATGGCATCGACACCCCCCGTGGAGGTCAGTTATCTCCATTGCTTCCCTTGACGAAAGCCTCAAGCATTAGCAGACTACGATGTCCCACGCGACTATGCATATTCCCATCATTGACTTCTCTGCATTACGTGCTGACGCTGCTATCTCGAAGAGGCGTCGCGTTGCTGAGGAAGTCGTGCATGGCTTCAAGGAGGCAGGGTTCGTGTACTTGACTGGTCACGGTATACCTGCAGACGTGATCGACAATGTGTTTGAGAAGGTAAGGCACTGGCGCGCAACGCTCGCCAACGGTCATCAATACGACTTTCCGTAGAGCGCAGCGTTCTTCGGTCTACCACAGGACGTGAAAGTAAGCTCTCAGATCATCCTGTCCGGGCTAAGTTGCTGAGTTGGAGGAGGACCAAGTCGCCTGGGACGACCCTCGTGCAAACCGAGGTTTTGTCAAAATTGGCCGGGAACGCTTTACGCAGTCTACAGATACAGCCGAGATAGCAAGCTTGCGTGATGACGCTCCTGACATGAAGGAAACGATGGAGATTGGTCGCGATTGGGATCCAGCTTGGAAGAACAAATGGCCAAAGGAAGCGGATGTACCAGGGTTTAGACAGACTATGCTTCAGTTCTTCCAGGTCTGTCCTCGTTTATCATGCATCTTTGAGTTATATTTTACGGTATCGAAAGACATGCCACGAGCTACACGTAGCCGTGATGCACGCCGTAGCTTTGGGGCTGGATCTCGACGAGTCCTTCTTCGATCGGAAGATTGATCAACAGCAACATAACCTAAGACTCCTTTCATACCCACCCGTTTCCGCCAAACTACTTTCGGAACAGGGACAAGCAAGAGCACACGCGCATTCAGGTATGCGGCCAGTTTTTGGTTTGTGCTAGCACTGACCTTGGGTATCGAGACTACGGCACCATCGCCTTGTTGTTCCAGGACTCTGTGCGTACATGTCTGGCAGCTTCGCGTTTCTAAATTTTAACTCGTTCGATTCACAGGTTGGAGGCCTAGAAGTCCAAAACCCACATACGCAGCTCTTTCAGCCTGTGGTCCCTATCGTAAGTCTAACTTGGGTTCGAAAGCATAATTCCGAGCCAAACGCTGATGACGTCGTTTAGACGGGAACTGTTGTCGTCAATGCTGGGGATTTACTCGCGCGATGGAGCAACGATGTGCTGCGCTCGACCCTGCATCGTGTGGTGGCCCCCCCGGCTCAGAGGATCGCCGACGTGGAGGGCACGGTGTCTGCCCGTCAATCGATTGCCTTCTTTTGCAGTCCAGATTACGACGCGGTGATTGAAGCTCTTCCGACTTGCGTTACCGCAATGAATCCGAGAAAATATGAGTCCGTGACGAGTGGAGAGTACATTATTGGACGTTTGGCTGAGACCGTAATGGGGTAGTAGCACTGATCGATTGTTGTACATTAGGTGTAAATTCATCTTATCCTCTTTATGGTTCCTCATGATCCCTGAGTTATGATCCCAGGCGAACTAAAGAAAGGGGTGCGATTACGAATTCATACAAAGATGATACGCCGTTCCTCCAGGAAGGTGACAGCACCATCCCCTATCAAATTCTTACGTTCTTACGTGGCTGTCTCAATATTGGATAGGCATTGGAGTTGGATCCACATTACACCAATGAGGCGTTGTTCTGAGGCAGAGGAACAATAAATAAGTAAAAGATGGTTAAGTCAAGTCCAGCTACCACTTATCAAACTGCCAGCTGTGGTGGGACAGTCAGCGCCTGTGGGCCCTGTACCAATATATTGGTAAGTCAACGGGTAGTCGGTCCTCGGGTGACGTTAATATTCACCTATGGTTCAGAAGACAACACCTTCATCTCTTCATGCTGTCTGCCGACAGTGGTACTACCAAACCCCCGAAAATGTACATCTGAATTGGACAAGTCCATAGTAACATCGTGCATCGCCACCCCTTTCCGAATGTATGCTCTTGCGTTTAAATTGGCGAGAAGAGTATTGCAGTAGACCGAGCAGATGGGAATACCGAACGCGCCGTAGAGCGCGCTTCCTGGGAAGATATACAACTATACGAGTGGTGTCAGGAAACGTCGTAAAATCGTTTACTTGGCTGCGAACGGCACGCACTAAAATAATGGCTAAGAGTGCAAATGTCGCTGTCCAGATACCAGTATTCACTGCGAATGTTGTGAGACGTTGCAAAACATGTGCCGTACTTCGAACGAAATTCATGATCAGATACTTCTTGATCAGAGATATGCAGTCATACCTAGAAAAGCTGGTAGCGGATCGCTCGCGGATGAGTAAGAATGTCATGATAATTGCAATCAGGACATCTACTCCACCCCCCACAGAGAGACAAATAGTAGCAAGAATCTGAGCAAAGATGTCAAAGTTTTAAGCTGTATAAGGGTAAATAGATTACATTCCTACCTCCAGAGGACCGCTATTGAAGAGTGTTATATTAACGACATGCACGCTAGACAGGTAGGAAGTAAGCAGAGTAAGTAAATTGAGATCTGGAGAAGAAACGAACAAACCCGTCTGAACTGTACAGCGCCTTTGCAACATAAACTAAAGTGGTGATCCTCAGCGCCTAATGATGTGAATATCGGTAGCAATAACTGACGGGTGGAACACACTGAAAATCAGAAAAACCTTGTTAATTACAGTCCCACGGAGTTGATAGGATCTGACCAAGCTCCACGATTGCTAGGGCTGCCTGTTTGCAGGATGAGGCAAGACTAAAACTGGACTATACACTACTTACGAATATAAGTGGTGCGACAAGGTTATTCCCATTAACTGAAAGAATGTAAGCCAACGAAAAAGACTAAAGCTTGAAGACGCACGAACGTAGATTCGATAAACGAAAAAGCATTGTGTTGGTACCGCAGACAGGGTCTAGATACATCAGTGCTTGATCTAGGAAGAGAATAAATAGGTACCGTCAAGAGCATTTGTACCTGTCAGTTGTCAACAAGCTGTCTTTGGGGCTAAAAGGGAGCTCACTATGATTTCACTAGGGAAAAATCAACATATGTAAGTGTGTGATTCCAATTTAACTCACGGATGGACAATCACAAATGAAAGTGGGTTCAGCAGGCCAGCCATGAGATACTTGTAAACTATATAAAGCAGGGAATGAGCTACGGGCCGGAGTGTGTGCATGTCGATAAACGAACCACCGGAAATAGTCAAAGTTTCATGAATTGTGTTAAGTGCCCTATAGCAAAGTCACGGTGTCAGGCACAACATGATCCGAAAACAAAATGGATCTTCGAGTTTACCACATGATCGCTACCTGAAAAGGATGTTACACCATCACTGGAATTATTGGGTATGTTCACAGGTTGACTTACGAGTATCTTGATGTACAAACGATCGTTCTCGTAGCTAGAAGGTCGGTATGGTAAGCTTACCAGGGTATAGAGTAACTAGAACTGACTGGACATAGTAGAAAAAGCTATTTGAAGTAAGTATATGCTTGTTCCCCTGCCATAGCGCATGAGAGTGAACACTCACGTTTGCATGCACGCAATACCATAAAATGCGGTCGACAAGACAGTTGCAAAGTAAAACGGGCCATACACCGACCCGAATAGCGAAGCGACTTCGTTGGTTATAGCTGACATGGTCTGGCCCTTTAGTACCTAGGCGAGCAGAGAGTAGCGTCGAAAGACGGCGGGCCACGCAGCTCGTGATGTATTAAATTCAATATCGACGTGAATCTAGGATGCAGTGTTCATTGGATGTCCGAATGGGTGCAGAGACACATTTCAAGAGATGGCACTGGCAAGCCCGTCCCTATCTCTTATATCACTCCGACAGGCCGTAAGGATGACATCTTCTCATCAGGAACTTTAGCCTCATATGAACATTGTCCAGGATTCCGGGTGTCAAGTGGTGGAGGTAATGAGATATTGTGTGCGATCAAGAAACCGATACCAATTGGCGTCAAGGAGATGCCATCATGATGGTGATGAGCGATCACTGTGACAGACCCTTATTACGTAATAAAACTCTCACGAACTCGGCGCCGAGGAATTTCTAACTGAGTCGCCCGCCTCATCGTCATATTCGCGACAATGAAAACCATCCCAAACCTGGTAAGCTTCAGTTACCTCACGAACACCGGAAACTGAGTTGTGTGTGTCTCACACCTGAAAGTACTAGGTGGGATTAATTGGTACGTACTCGCACCTTCAGCGATTCAGCCATTTTAGCAAGTCGGGATTGTTAGCGAGAACCACGTGCGCGTGAGTACCATCCTGTTACTGAGCCTGGATAAAGTCCAATATGAGGGCCCTTTGGAAATGTTTGATGAACGACGGGCGCAGTGCTGAAGCCGATAAGCTGTCGCATTAATGCTGGGCAGTGGGCACAGTGCATCCGAACGTGGGTGGGCGAGCCTCTCTTGGCAGGTGGGCTGACACTCGTTCACACATAGCTTAGGTCGTGTCATTCATATCCACGCTGTTGCTCAGCGCTCAGTACGAACCTGAGCCCGCCATCCTCATATGTTCCTTTCTCCGTATTTTTGTCGCGCTTTGTGCATCTCGTACGGGAGCGCCACAGCCGCCTTTTCCCTGATTGTGCACACGCCGTCGAAATAACAGAGAGCTTTCATGACTCGTTACTATGATCGCCACAACCCGTTTACTTTTCAACTTTGGAGTCGGCATGCACCCGTTATGCATTTCTCCCATTTTCCGATTCCTTAACCACCCCAGTTTCTCTCCATTAATATTCCGCCTCTCAGTACCCACGGACCCATTTGTACCAAGTCCACTGCTAGCGCTGGTGACTTCGGCTCATCACGTATCCCTGCCGACTAGATCTCACAGCTTGCGATCACCCTCGACTAGGCCCTGGAACTCGAAACATCGAGGCTCGGGACGAAATGCTATGTCCCGTATCTCAGGCCTGAGGCCTAATTTTAGCACAGGGGTTGTGAGGCGCGCATGAATAGTCACTTCAAGCTGTTTCATGATAGTAGTGTGGTGAATCATGTTTCAAAGCACTCACCATCCATTATTCACGCTTGATATTTAAAATTTTAGATATTATTATTCAATTTGAACTTTTGGTAGCCCAGTATGCTATGTTGGTGCGTCAATATACCCTCTCTCTGGGTAGGAGGCTCGTTACTTACAGTGTCTGGTCTTGCTGTTGCGTAGGCGCAAGGATACGGTAATGCTCCACCTCCTGGCGGGATAGTAGCTCAACCTGGTTCGGGGCCGATTGATAGTTGCAGGTGATATCCAACCTACTGATACGTGTTGATTTGCCGGCTCACTGATCCCTGAAGTCCATTTGTCGCTTCTCTCACATGCCATGTTAGGGCACAGTTTGGGGTATGACGTCAATTCTGCACAGTTTAAAGAATGGACAACGAGTCGGCAGGAACAGTGTAGTCGATACTATGGTCAACAAGGGTCGACTCAGCTTCGGTGCTAGTTGGTTTGTGGCGAGCCTGCTAATGATATTCCCGAGGGTAATCTTTGTTGGGATGGATCCGGCAAAGGACAGCCATCGATAATATTCCTGCACAGGACCCACTGACAATCAGCGTACTCGGGGGGCAAGACCTGGATTCGTTAAGGTAGTCATCCCCGCTACGTAAGTAGCGGGTTCTAGAGAAAAACACCTTTTGGCGGAAAACTGCAAGTCACGACACTTTTTGATTACATCTGTTTGCTCGCACCATGTAAGGCAACATAGCAACCCACAATTCCGATCCAGATTGCATGTGATTGCATCACGGGATTCTCAATTTTCTTATAAGACCTTTATAATACCTTATCAACTGTCCAATTAGAAAATTGTGTACAATCCCTTATATTGGTAGGTCAACTGCAACCTAAGTGTCAGCCTGACAAAAATTGCACGATTATGTCAGTCTAATATATTAGGTCCAGCTCTGTAATAATTACATGCCTTACAAGGAACACTTCCTATTATAATGGTAGGTTCTCCGCTCCAATTATATAAGTCTGATACACCTTACTAACACGTGAGAGCATTATACACCTTACCAACACGTGAGAGCATTATACACCTTACCAAGATGTCTCGGAATTATATAGATTACAATGAATGTTAGGCATAATACCACTTGCCAATGGCTCTCAGGATTCAAAACAAAACTCTGATCGTCACTCATTTCCCAAGTACATCTTTCATTGATACCCCACACTTAAGAATAACAGATCAAGCTATTGTTGATATCACACTGCCTGATGTTCGTTAAGTAGGCATGCAAAGATTTTGCATAATGCTAGTCATAAGTTCGTAGTATACAAATTCGCAATGACCAAAAGGAAAAGATCAATTTGGCCATATCTAACGTTCTTCTCCAAGTTCTCGAAGTAGACTATTCTGCAGTTCATTGCTAATGAAGTCATTTTAGATAGTTTCTTATATATGGTATCTCGTGGCTTTAGTATGGTAATGTAACGATTCGAGACAACTATGCTGCAGCCCTTTCCGTGGCCCCTTCCGCGGCCCCTTCCGCAGCCCCTTCTACAGCCCCTTCTACGGCTCCTAACATGACCCTTTGTGCAGCTTGGTTGTTAGTACGACGCCTTTTGAATGAAGCCGCCACAGAGCCGATCTCTACATTCTGCGGGCTATAGTTCAGAACAGCTGCAACCCCGAAAACCTGCCTGGCTGTCCCATCAAGTCACAGATATACAGTAATATAAGAGTGCTTACCTGTTCCACCACAATAATAAGTCATCTACGAATGTTTGATCCTCAGGATCTTCAATCTCTTCGAACCACCTGACAATGGTCATGTAAAATTGGTGATGATTGAAAAGCTCGTGAACCTCCCTCCAACTACCACAGCTAGACAGTGCAAATCGCAACTACGAAGCTGCAGTCAACTTATGTTCCAGGGAGGTCATCGTACTTACTTGCACGGCCGTGTATGCAATTGCTCGTGGCGTCACCTTCGTCATCCTAAGTAGCTTAGCTACATTGTTACGTGTTCTTCTCTCCCCACGGCGACGATGCTTAGTTGGGACAGTAGGGTGGATATCTTCAATATCAACTGAGCTCGGTGAGGTGAATATCAACTTAAAAGCCTGTGAAAGAATCACTATGACATGAGGTCATCGTCTAGCGTAGATCACGTACCTTGAGTAGCATGCTACCTTTGAATAGGCCATTTGCTGGATTAGCTGGGTCGTATTTGTAGTTCTCATATATGAAGTGCGGCCAGGAGTTGGCAGTGACCAGAAATTTAGGGTCCCAGTCCAGGATTTTTGAGCGTTGTCTGAATGTGTGAGAATTTTACCAAGTACGTGTCAAGCATCACTTACTCAGGAGAGTCCCAGTCATACTCAACTGGGCAAAGCAGTCGTCCCGTGCTATTATTGTAGAATCCCCGGGAAGATTTGTCGTAAGGATTAATCCGCATATCTGGTGCAACCGGTTCATCCAACCATCCAACCACTGCTATTTTGAGTCGACAACCATCATCACTTCGTGCAGAATCAGCACCCTCAGAAAGCTATAGGCACATGGTCAGCACTCTCCTTGTTTCATCCACGTTCAGTGGTTGGGCTCACCGCCTTTACAATACTGTTTAGGTTGTCCTTGTCACTGGTTTGTGTGATCCCACCAATTAGTTCTGGCATATATGCCTGGAGCTCCTTATAGCACGCATACCGCCAATTCTCTCTGTGAAAATGATAGGTGTATCATGTAGTGACGTAGTGCACACTTACTCTTGGGTGGGATTCTCATTGGTAGCTCCAGAAGCGCCTCGTTCATCCGCCTCAATGAGAAGATCCAGGATGTCATCACAAAGACTAACAAGCCTTCTGATACCTCTTCCACGGACACGCCAGTCGGCCAGCCTATGTAGAAAAAAAAAGAGTAGGGTATTACGTCAAAACCAACCTTTGAGAAGTGAACTTACTTAACAGTATTGAGTTCTTGTGAGGCGAATAACCGGAGACCTCGTGGTGACGAAGATGCTGATCGTGGTGCGGTCTGTACTGAGCTGCTGGTCGATTGCACCAATGGTTGACTCTGTGAGGTAGTTGACACTGAGCTGCCGGTCGATTGCACTGATGTTTGACTGTTGGCAGGCGAGCTAGTCGACATTACACTTGGATGGGAGGCTAGACAGCACGGAGAAGGGTTGAGTTTAGGACTCTCCGGGAAGTGAGTCAAGTGGTCACAGACCTTAGAATACCAGCGACACTGGTTAACAAACCAGGGCCAATCTCTGGACTCAGTTCGCTTACTCTGCATTCAGTTTCAAACAAGACATAAGACAAGAAAATATGACAAACAGGACAAGTGATCACGTACCCTGTGACTGACGAGTGGCCGTAAGACCCACTTGACCGGTGACTCGGAGCCTTATGTCTCCCCGAGCAGTCTCAATAAGAGCATTACAGCACTGTTACCCTCGTCAGGTTGTCCAGGACACGGCCATCATCGCTATTGAGAATCTGCACCATTTCGAAATGACGATAAATATAGTCACTTTTGCTACCGAAGAGTCTTCCCGTGGACCAGTAGGCCTGAGTAGCCCTGGTAAGTGTCTTACAGCACCATTCCCCTCATTAGCACATCCAGGAGACACTTAAGGTCCAACTCACCCTTGGCTGTTTGATGTAGGCCTGATAACTGGTACCTGTTCACCAACACCGTAGTTGAATCCGATGAAATTTAGGGGAGTAATTCGTAGTCTCACCTCGCACACCCGATATCAGTACCATCAGGGTCGGGAATGAATTGTATGTTGCTACTCAACCCTTGCGACAAGGTTGTTCCTGTGGAGTAGGTCATAGCCATCAGTGCGTGCCTCTTACGAGACTACCTCCGTCCAGATCATTGTAGCAAGGGTGGTGACGCTACACAAAGTTATAAGAACCAAAAAAATATTCGTTTGCCTTGCCCAAAACTCTCACCATGTGTCTCCAATTCCCCAATTTCCCTATGGAGCTTCAACGAGACATCTTCTTGATGTTCAAAAAGGAGCGTAGCATCACCAACTACGCACACGTAGCCAAGCGGATGCACGTATGGTGAGTAACAGAGTACACGTTCAATATCCCACTCACTTTCTACAGGCTTGCACCTTATTTCTACCAATCCGTATCTTTGCACACCAACAGCGTCACTCTTGCTTTCATCGAGAGTCTCGACCCCGCCCCGGATAGCAAGGGTTCAAAGCCCATCTCGTATGCAAAGGTCGTCTCCACCCTTCGCATCGGAATGTCAGTAAGAGCTACTGAGGTCGCACGGGTTCTCACACTGTGCAACAACCTCAATGACTTGACCCTCCAATCGGCCCTCTACTTCATTCCTAACGCACCGAAGAACATTCTGGCAGATCCCTTGTGTGGGCTCCACAACCTCAAGAAGCTGTATATAGGGTTATCAGCGATTAACGCATCTTATATCGCATACCTACCTGACTTCCATTTGTTCCATCGCATTACCCACCTCCATTTATCTGGCGGTATAGCGATTGGTATGGCCATTCCTGATGGATTAGCCTTGCTCACCCAGCTCACCCACCTCTCCCTCCATTGGAGTGTTTCCCGTTACTGTAGCCGTGCCCTTAAAAGTTTCGTTCAGTGCCAGTCCACAGTTGTCTTGATTCTTTGGTCGTCCAATATCCTGTCTGCTCACTCTATTGAGGGCGACCTCATGCAGTACGGTCTTGTGCAGCAGCGGGTTGTCCTTTTTCCTACAAGCCTGTGGTCGGAATTCTTGTCGGACGGGGGTTTCTGGCCATATGCCGAGCGGATCGTCCAATGGCGAGTTGTTCATAAAGGTGCGAAACGTCGCTCCTCGCCCTATTTCCAGACTTCATTAATGTGTTCTATAGTGGAGGGTTTCAAATGTCCTCCTCACCTGGCGCGCCCGGTATGGTTCCGCTGGTTGATCGAAGATCGGAACTAAGTTGGCGTGGTGGTTGAAAACCGGGCGATCAGTAACAAGTGGTTATTATCTAGTGAATCGGCGGGCGAGATTAGATTGCGTTGCGGTATCAGGATTGTGCGCACCTATCGTATATGATCTAGTTGTTGACTCGTGGCTCGATGACAGGCTGGATTAAGACTGGTGGGCTGAACTCGATAGTAACTAACGGCTACCCTTTTGCTAGGTGATGAGGATAAAGCGAAGACGGACACGGGGGATGAGGACGGAGCTAAGGGACAAGGACGAAGGTGGACAGGTGAACCGAAGACAGAGACGAGAACACGAGAAAGGACGAAGCCGGAGACGCAGAGGACGAAGCAGCTACCCTTCTGCTGTATCAGACCTGAGTAAGATTGACGAGACTAAAGGTGATGTGGGTAAAGCGAAGACGTGGACGGTAGTGGTTTTTAAAGCGGACAGGTGAACTAAATACACGGAGACGACGACACAAGCAGGGATGAAGCCCGAGACACGGAGGGACACGGAGACGACGACACGAGAAAAGACGAAGTCGAAGACGCGGAGGGACACGGAGACGGAGTCACGAGAAAGGATGAAGCCGGAGACACGGCTGACAGGTGGTCCGAAGACACGGAGACGGAGAAAGGAGCGCCGACCAACTTAAATGCGAGGATCAGTGATAGACGAGTAAATGACGACGCACTGCGAGAAATGATGGCACGAGAGGAGGGAGACACTCCGCTGAGTCTTCAACCCCACTGTCGCTCGAACTCGATAT
>JBBPTU010001106.1:0-14653 GCA_038094295.1 Tylopilus aff. beelii | reverse complement strand
CGGGCGACCAGCGTGACGAAGGAAAAATGCTCGGCAGAAACCCGTGGGATAGCCGGACTGACGGTCCGACTTCCGGAGCGGCTTCACTTCGGAGACGGCGGGCATGAACACCTAGTGTCGATCCGGGTCGTCATTCTTTACTTTACGATTTCTGGAGTTCAATGGAGAAGTAGATCCATTCAATGAGTTGACCAACATCAAGATATATCCTAGTTTGAATTATTTGGATCTATGATAGCCCAATAAATTATCGCACCGTCGCTGCGTGGACTCGGACAACCCATCAAAAAAGCCCCTTGGAGATCCAATACTTCACCCAAGCATCTGCCTCCTCCTCGCCAACCGGCCGCATGTTTTTCATCGTCGCGCTCACCTCCTGCGCCTTGGTCGTGCTAAACCGGACCGATCCAGCCACGTCCGTGTTATCAACGCCGAGAGCACGAACAGCTTCGTCGCTCCGTGCCTGTGCGCGGAAGAAATCGAGTAGCTTGATGCCCGGCTAAATAGTCCGTCAGCGATCAGCGATACGTCCAGACCATGCTTAGATACTCACGATCTTGACCAAGTCGTCCTCCGAAGCGTTCTCAGCTTTGCTCTCCAACAGCTTGAACCAATCTCCAAACGGTACTATCTGGAGAACGTCCTCTCCGTCGGCGATCGCCTTGCGCTTGATGATCGCACGCCGCACGAGCGCAATGATCTCGGCCCATGCTGCACTGCGCGGGTTGACAATCTTGATTGCAGGCGGCGCTGATTCTTTGCCTAAACCCGTTTCGAGAATCGCAGAGGCTACTTCTTCCTCGTGCAACCACGGCACGATCTGGATTACCATCAGCACATGCGACCAATATCAAGACCGGACACCTAGAGCTCACATCAGCAGCTTCCGGAAGCGCACCAAGTGCAATGCTGGATTTCACGAGGATCGGGAACCAATCCGTCGTAGCCCAGGATCCACCGTGTCCGCCGGCGATTTGGCCTATGCGGAAGGAGGTCGCATGTAACCCACTCTTGACGATGACCTACAGTTCGTCTCAGCATCAACCACCGGGCGAATTGTCGGATCGCAACTCACTCGTTCGGTGGCGTATTTGCCCTCTCCATAGCCTATCCCAACCGCGACGGAAGAGTCGAGTTGGACCTCCTCCGGGAAAGGCTTCGTCAGGTTGCGCCGATGCCATCGAAGACGTAAACAAGAATCGTAGCTTTTGCTTCTGAGGTGAACTTAAAGCGAGGTCAACAAGATTCCGCGACCCCCGAATGCTGTCCTCGAAGGAGGATATTGCCAGGTTAAAGTCGAGGCGCCACGCGTTGTGTACGATCAACGTTACTGAGTTTCGGATCTGCAAATGATTTATCAGTGACTGTACGTTCGCATGAGGCGAAGCTAGACTATACCTCTTCGAACTGAGCCGGTGACAGCCCACAGTTTGGTTGAGACACTTCCGCCTCGATGTAGACAAGCTTCTTCGAGCTCAGTAGGCTAATTTCCAGTCCCCGCTCCCTGAACGCAGATTCTTGGCGTTCCACGATCCATTTGGTAGACGAGGGGCGATTGAAAGCATACACGCGCTGAACCTCAGGGTTCTGTAGGAGTTGTGAGAGTAGGAAGGATCCAAGACCACCCGTAGATCCGGTGAGTAGTACGACGGCAGGCTGGATCGACTGGCTGCTGGGCAGAACACCGTCGGCAGGTCCTTCCAGGCCTACGGAGTACTTTTCGATCATGGCATTGATGGCTTGCTTGTGTCGTTCAATGAAGTCTGTACCGCGGCCCATGTCACCCCCAGTAACGAGGGAAGCGATACGAGCACTGAGCTGCTGAATGGTAGGGTTTTCAAAGACGAAGCTAGAAGTAACATGGCTTGTAGCCTTCTTGATCTCTTGATCAGAGGATTTCCGCAGAGCACCCAGAATGCGGTTCCGAAGGTACGTGGCACTCAAACTGAACGGCAGCAGAACATCAGAAACCTCATCGATTCCAGTCATCCACGGGGATTACACACCTGTCAAAGCCTTGAGCAAACAAATCGGCGTGGGGGTCAACATAGCCATTAGGACTGATGGCACGAGCGTGTTCTAACAACCATTCTTCCAGAACGTCGCTACTCCACGCAGATGGTCCAGCCAAGCCTTCAGGAGCTTCCGCGCTTGCTTCAACAACATCATACCTTGACAAGTGTAAGACGAAATGTCCGCCATATTGTGCTATAACGGACTTACAGCGCATTGATTTCTGTTTCATACACCTGAAGTGCTGCTTTTCGCTGGACGGTACCCTTTGCAGCACGCGGCATTGCCTTGTCCTGTCGTGTAACCAAAATCATCTCCTTGAAGATACGACTGAACGCCGGGGACGGTTTGTTAGCTTCTTCGATCACAGGCCTTTTCCTTTTCAGTCAACAAGCTCGCGGAGGCAATCTAAGGACGTACCAAACTTGGTTTCTAAACTCGGTCACGGCTTTCTCGTCGTCGGCATCGATAGCGATGCGAGGCTCAATGAGAACACCGACTTGGTTTCGTTCCCGTCCGAACATGATAACGCCCTGTACGAGCGGAGAAGAGGCAATAATACTCTCCATTGGAGCTGGAACAGTTTTCTCTCCGGAAGCAAGAGTGATGACATCGTCGGCCCTTCCAACGCTGTCAAATAAAAGCATGAATGCAAATTCCGCCGTAGACCAGCTAAGAACCTTACATCCTCCACATGTTCTTGGTTGGATGTTTCACAAACACGTCCGAAGTGGCATAGCCCTTCGCGTCTGGCAAATTCTCCACTGCCATCCGGTATTCATCGGTCGACTGATAAAGTTCGTTAGCGTCCGCAAAACCAATCACTGGATTGTGTCTCATACCAAAATTTGCAGCTCGTATGAATCGTCTTCTTGTCGGATCCACCTAAAGCTCTCATCCTCAGGGAAACGCATCCACACCCAATCACCGTCAGCGATATCACGCTTGTCCGCGATTGCCACATGGATGCCGAACTCTGTCCCGCCATAACCGCTACCGACTTGTACCCCAGCAGCGTTCAATGTTTGGCCGACCTTGACAGGTAGAGGGCCACCAGCAAAGAGCTAAACACGCTGAGTACAGAACAGGTGGATCCAGTTGGGGCGAACGTACGATGGAATCTACCTTCTTCAGTACCTCAATGGCCTCTTCCGAAGTCGCCATTTGTTCGAGGAACGTTGGGACCGTCATAAGAATATTGCATTCTATTTTCCTGAGATGCTCGACCATGTTCTGGCTCGTCGGTATGATAGGCTGGGCGAGTGGGTCGTTATAAGTACGCGGAGGAAAGACGACCGCCGCAACGGCGTACGCAAGCGGTACATAAAGCTGTGTGACGACACCGAAGATATGGAAGGCAGGCAGCGCCATGCTGCCGACCCGGCGAGGTGCGGCAAAGTCAGCATATGGTCTGAAAGATGCTTTATAGACGTCAGTACGTATCACGGAAAGCGGTGCATGAAAACTCACGTTGCCTCAGCCATTGGATCTGAATTCTGTGCGAGTGTGCAATGGGCTTAGGGAATCCAGTGCTACCCGAAGAATGGATGTAGATGGCAGGCGAATCCAAGTCTGGTCGTTCTGCGGGAGGAGGGTAGGGAATGAAAGGGTCCGCTTCGACCTCCTGACCGAGCTTTGGAAATGCATAGCGTAATGCGGGAAGTTCGTGAACAGTTAGCTGCGCTCCGTTCAACTCGTTCCGAATGTCGTTGATGAGTGCTTTATGAGCGTGATCGAGAGTGACGATACGTGAGCAGTTGGTCTTCTTCATCATATCGACGACCGCCTTGGCCGAGTTGCGTGGGGACACTGGGAACGGCTGGACGAAGATCTAAGTACGGGATAAGTATTGGTTGTAAGAATGGACGTACGACCCATCCGGCGACCGCCAGGCCTACGACGGCGGTATGGTGGAGTACCGTGTCTGTATTGGCAATGACGAGGACAACTTCTCCGTCAGCGCCTTCACGTGGGGGACGAAGAGCATGCGCGATTCGATGAGCTGCCCGACCGAATTCAAGAAACGAGATTTCAATCGTCACATTGGGAGAACTTCCATGCTCATTGGCGTAAACAAAGAAAGGAAGTGACGCATTCCTTTCCATGTGAAAGTTGATCAGGTCGGGGAGCAAGAGGGAGTAATCGAGAGGGGGGGAACTGAATGTAGTGGCCATGGTTGAAGGAGAATGTAGGAGGTTGCTTGGGGGGATCTGTGGACTGGTGGCCCATTGCGAAGGCCCTTATAACTGAGCGGTTTAGGGAGAGGGTCATCATTACAGTAATCAATAGCATCCATGGCTCGGGCGAGTTGTTGGAAGAAGAACGCCACCTCGGTGATTTGTCCTTTTCAGGAAAGCCTCCCCGAACTTGGACCTTTGGTGTCTAGCATCTGGGTTTGGTAATTTGAACCTCTCTACCATGGTCAGAAGATAGTTTTTTACAGGAACACGCCTGATCAAAACCCACAATGAGCCACGGACCATCGTGAACGCAGACATCCAGTGAGCTGGGGATGAAGTCGGGAGGTCGGGGACTCGGCCGTGCCGGTCATTGCCGAGCACCCTTACCAAGAAAACGCAACAAGTATGTCCCGTTTCCTCATAGTTATCTCTGTGGCGTTAGTCAATTGTGTGCGACGCATCCGTTCACCCGATCATCCCAAGTTCGATGTCATAACTCCTCCCGTATAAGTCGATGCGGCGTCCGATCCAACGCCTAGCGGTTTACTCGGACTCTACCTTTCATCTCACGTCAGGTTTCTCCTTTCGAACGTACGGTTCGATGGCATACCCAGAAATCGAGCGGAAGTTATCGGTCAATTCGTCTATTGCGGAACTTCATGGTCGGCCGCTGTGAAATTCGTGATGACACCTATCAAAGTATTACTTGTTCTGAGACTGAACATTTGATCCTGAAGAGCTTTTTTGTAGGCAGTCTGCCAGAGAACGTAACAAGTGTCACTCGTGGTATCCCATTGCCTGCAATACCGTGCGGTGGGAGCAGTATCAGAGGATGCAACTGGACGAGTGCCCCAGAGGAGATGGGATTGCCTCGGTGGTGAGCCGCTTTACCTTTGACACTGTCCACAGGCTCTTCCTCTGTATTTGCGGCAGAGCGAGGTCATGCCAGGATATCATCCTTTCGCTCCACGCTCCTGGAGTTCGATCGCGGGGCTAGCGTATGGGTAATCTAACCATGCACAATACCAAGTATACGTCCGTAGCAGGAAACATCTAAGGATCGACACGTTCAAAGACTCACACGGACGAACGGAGGTAGTGTGGCAAACGGCGCTGTGAGGATGTCTAGCCGTTCCGTGCAACGCTCGCGCAGCATCCAATGATCCGGTCTTACTCCTTTCAACCCCTGCGCGAGCTTATCGTGGATCGATCACCCCTTCCCCATCATTCAGCTGTAGCCTACGAACAACATTCCTGCAGCGGCGTGTATAGCCTCATTGAAGAGACGCTCGTCCCCCATGGGTAGTATAGCGGGTACGGGTACGGTGTAGCGTGGACTGGTGGCCCATTTGCGAAGGCCCTTTATTTGTACTTGTTGTGAAAATGGGACAGGGGCTCGAATTACGATGGTGGCAGAGACCTTGTCAGGCAAGGTAACACTGCGATTTTTTTGTTGCATTTTCCGCACTGTTTTGCAAAGCGCTGTAATGTTTTCCACCCAGCCAGTGGCGAGCTGGAACAAGACCTACAAACATAAAGGTGATATGGTGGTGGAAGACGTTGTAGGGGCTGTCTACCGCGAGACAGCAAGGGGCCTCCAATCCTCCATCAATGACCAAGATTTCTCGGCGATGGTGTTCCCAGGTCCCACTTCCATGCAGGCTTTGTGTGTGTCCTGGCTGACATTGGGAATTTATTCTTAGATGTGGACCCAAAACCAAAGCTCGACTCGGAGGACACTGGGCCGCCGCGGCAGTTGGTGGCCATTATGCTACCCCACGGCGAAAGCGGGGATAAGAGGGTCAAGACCTGGAACGAAACAGGGTTAGGGAAGGGACAGTCTGCTGGAGGCGTTGAGGGCAGCTCTATAGGTGTGTTTTGTCTGTGGCGTTGATTCTCGTGTCTTATCATTGGCACTACTAGTAGGGAAGGAAAGCCAGACTCGGAGCTCCGAGTCTGGGACTCAGCGAGGTCCTCTTTTTGACGAGCTATGTGCAATGATTCGGCAGCAGGAGGAGATGGCGAAACAATTGGAGGAGCTGCGCCGCTCCAACAAACTGCAGGAGGAGGAGATGATGAAACAATCGGAGCTGTACCGTTCTGACAAACTGCAGCGGGAGGAGCTGCGCCGTTCCGACAAACTCCAGCAGGAGGAGCTGCGCCGTTCCGACAAACTCCAGCAGGAGGAGCTGCGCCGTTCCGACAAACTCCAGCAGGAGGAGCTGCGCCGTTCCGACAAACTGCAACATGAGGAGGAGACAAAACGATTGGAGGAGCTCCGCAACGCCAACAAAAAGACAGTAGAGGAGCTCAAACAAACCGTTGATGTGCTCATAACGTCCAGTCAGTCTCTCGAGGCCAGGGTGACCACGCTTACGAAAGAGGTTGCCGATGTCGAGGCTGGGCTTAGCAACACCTTCAAACACGTGGAACGGGTACATCACATTGGTTTCGCTGCCCTTGGGCTTGCATGCTGACAATGCTTCACCAGCTCACTAGCATTGTAACTCCGATTTGACGACAACCTAACACAGGCGTCTCAGTCGTTGTTCAATGCAACGGACTGAGGAAAGAGAGCATGTGCGTGTTGGACCAATCTGTTCAGCAAAGGATCACAAATCGTTTCCAAAGAAACTCCAATCGTTCGTCACCATCAATTTGTCACATGTAGCGTTCATGCAGCTGCGCACAATACGTCTAAGGAAGAGATTAGGGATGTGATATTCTCGAAGTCCCTGGGTTCAGGTGAATGAAATCACTTAGAGCAGATCTTTACCTATGTATTTGACTGCGATGTATGACAAGGTGGTGTAGACGACATTGTTGCAGCGAATCATACATCGTGACTGGTTTAAACCTCGAACTCGTCGTATCATCATCAAGGCCCCCAATCAGAATGCGCCTTTCGAGATCCAATATCCCACCCACGCATCCACCTCGGCGCCTCCACTTGAACATACTAAGTTCAAGTTCGTCATCCCAGCCGCCTCCGTCTGAATGACGCCTTGGCTCCGGATGGTCTCGCCGCGATGATCACAGCATAGGGTGCTTTGCTCGAGTTGACCACGTTGAGCACGGGCTGGGGTACTTCTTTGGCGAAACCACCCTCGAGGATCGCAGAAGTCACTTCTTCCTCGCGACTTGGATCACCATCAGCATGCATGATTGGGAGTGATGGACGAGTCGCTTACACCGACTCCCACCGGGAGGGCGCCAAGAGCGATGCTGGATTTGACGATGATCGGGAAACCAATCTGTCGTGGCCCAGGATCCACCGTGACAACCAGCGACCTCGGTAACAGGTTCGGATAGACGTTGCGTGCAACACGCTCCGCACGATGATCTATCCTTTCATATCAGTACCCGAGCATCCGTCCATCATCACGTTCATGACTCACCCGGCATTTGGTGGTATATTTGCCCTCTCCGTAGCCTGCGCCGACAGCGACAGATGGGCCAAATTAGACTTCCTCTGCGAAAAGACCTTTGAGGTTATCCTTCTTCGTCAGAGTCTAAGCCTCGACTCAGGCTGGTTATGAGGGTAACTATCTTCATCAAACTTGAGCGTTTAAGTCGGGCTCTAAAGGTCAGTCAGCATCTAGAAACGCTCGAAATGAGCTTGGGAGGTACCAACGATGCTTTCCTCGTGAGGGTATCCGTGTCCACTCCCTCAGCAGTGCATTTGTCGCCTCCAGATTGGCTTTGTTATAATGGTGGTAAGGACGAAATCCGGATTGCATTTTCGAGGTGCGCCGAGGTCACTGCCAGTGAGACTGGCCGATGCCGCCGACGAACCCTCTCAGGCCCTTCTGCTGGCTTCACCCTACGTATACGCCCGAAAACTTGTTTATCTCAGAAATTCGTTCTTGTCTCGCCATGCCAGTCCAAAATGACTTGGTATTTTTGGTATGTCGTGCCGCGTTGCCTCGGCGTGTAGCCAACCTGTTTTTCTACATCTCCAGGCAGACACCCGACGAACTATCATGCTTTTTCTGGCATTCAACTGACCCTTTCGCGTTCCCTCTTATCCACGCCACGACGAAATATCTACAACTCGGGCCCCAAAATTTCAACTTCGTTGTCACGTTGTATGTCTCTCTTTTGATCCTTGGAGCGTCTCTTGATTTGTTGCAGTATCCAGTGACAATTTCCACCGAGTCACCTCGCTATCCGTCAGCTATTTCCTCGGTCGTTGAGCTGCACACCGTTAAGCAAGTTATCTTCAGCCCAGCACTCTGCCGGATCGGTCGAGGGTTACATTCTCTTACTCGGGGAGGTCCTGCGGGCTCACATAGCATGCTGTAGAAGTCAGGAATCACGGTGGCAGTGAACCCTGCCATTCCGACGGGCGCCGCTTGCAAATCCCTACCCACGTTGCATTTTCCTGTTCCAGTCCACGGTCAGACGACCATGGTCAAAGAGTACATCTGATGAGGTCATACGCGTCGCTGCTTCGTGTTACAGTTGTTGGAGTTGCTGGCTAGTTACCGAGGATTCGTTGGTATCCCAATGAGGTAGTCAGTTGGCGTCAAGTGTGGAAAAGGACGTGAGTATATGTCGTACTGTTCGAGAGATATGTGGGGCTGGATTATGGAGAGGCTGCGCGTACATTGTACGAGACTCGTTCGACACTTCCTCGGGCGACAGTTTAATGCTTCTCGTGGCATTCGAGCGTAAACACCGGAGAGTACGTGTCTTGTACAGAACGTGCAACTGGGATCGGAAGGGGCCCATGGAGAACGAAACATGTCAATGAGGCATGTAGTTACATGCCTCTTCAATATCTGGCAAGCCATACATCACTGCCGAACTCGTCACGTTTATCTCCTGATAAGGGCATCAACGCGGTGATAGATGCGAGAGGGCATAGCGGCAATTGAACATGAAAGGAAATTCCCAAGCGAGGAAGAAAGCACACCCTGGAGGACGGGAGCCAAACTTATTCATAGTCACATTCTACTTGTGAAGTTGTGGTAGTAATGACAAACCATTAGATACGCTGCTCGTAGAAATGTTTTCCATGTGATGCGGTCGGATGGAATGGAAATCATGATGTCCCACTCCCGCTGCCACGTCAGCCTGCAAGGCAGGCTGGGGGCCCTCTGACTCTGGCAGCCCTCTCCCCCTTTTGGGCCTTGCCGCGGCACGGCACAACTCACTCGCGTCACCCTCCCTTTGCCACGCTCCTACGCCAGGTGCCGGGGCATGTACTTAGTAGCATGTTGACCTCCCTTAGCCTTGGGCGGGGTCAACAGTCAATGTGGTGCGCGTTGACTCCGGGTATACCCCGGGCCCATGTACATGACAAAATCAAATGCATTGTAGCCAGGTTGTGAGTGACCGACATCGTAAAAGCCAAGAGCCGCACCAAATAAATTCACAGTGAATGCCAATATGGATCCACTGTGATATTTCAATGCAGACAGGGTAGATTTGACCTAAATACTTGCACCCCCTGCGCTATAGTACAAACCACTTCAGAATGGCCACCGACCGCGACGAGAAACAGCTGTGCACAGTCTCTGGCTTAACGTTTCCTACCCAGCCAGTGGCGAGGTGGGACAAGACCTACGAACGTAACAGTGGTCTGGCGGTGGAAGATGTTGTGGCTGTCTACCGCAAGACAGCAAGGGACCTCCAATCCTCCGTCAATGACCAAAACTTCTCAGTGAGGGTGTTCCCAGGTCCCACTTCCATGTAGGCTTGATGTGTCTCCTGGCTGACATTGGGAATTTATTCTTAGATGTGGACCTAAAACTAAAGCTCGACTCGGAGGACATTCCGCCACAGTTGGTGTTCATTATGCTACCCAATGACAAAAGCGGGGATGAGAAGGTCAAGACCTGGAACGAAACAGGGTTAGGGAAGGGACAGTCTGCTGGAGGCGTTGAGGGCAGCTCTATAGGTGCGTTTCGTTTGTGGCGTTGATTCTCATGTCTTATCATTGGCACTACTAGTAGGGAAGGAAAGCCAGAGCTCTGGCCCGGGGACTCAGCAAGGTCCTTTTTTTGACGAGCTATGTGCAATGATTCGGCGGCAGGAGGAGATGGCGAAACAATTGGAGGAGCTGCGCCGCTCCAACAAACAGCAGGAGGAGGAGATGATGAGACAATCGGAGCTGTACCGTTCCGACAAACTGCAGGAGGAGGAGCTGCGCCGTTCCGACAAACTCCAGCAGGAGGAGCTGCGCCGTTCCGACAAACTCCAGCAGGAGGAGCTGCGCCGTTCCGACAAACTCCAGCAGGAGGAGCTGCGCCATTCCGACAAACTGCAACACGAGGAGGAGAAAAAACGATTGGAGGAGCTCCGCAACGCCGACAAAAAGACGATAGAGGAGCTCAAACAAACCATTAATGCGTTCAAAACGTCCAATCAGTCTCTCGAGGCCAGGGTGACCACGCTTACGAAAGAGGCTGCCGATGGCAAGGCTAAGGAGAGCAACTTATTCGAACACGTGAAACGGGTGCATCACATTGGTTTCGCTACCCTTGAGCTTGCATACTGACAATGCTTCACCAGCTCACTAGCATTGTAACTCCAATTCATATCCGGAGCTTACTCGACATGGCTCGGGACCATACTCTTTGTCACTTGGGCTTCAAATCTTGGAATGCTCTTGCCGGTGGGTGGAAAGATGAAGATACTTCAAAATACCTGTCAGAAGAACTCGAGAAAATAGGTGTCCGTAATCAACCTACGACGGATGCGTTGTTTTTGCTTTGTTGGTCCAACCAGCCACGGAACGATGGTAATGCGGCTGCGCACGATGCGACTAAGAAACAGGTTAGGGATGCGATACTCTCGGAGTCCCTGGGTGGTGAACGAGAGAACTTGAAGCAGATCTTTGCCTATGTATATGGTGAGAAGGTGGCGTAGACAACATTGTTGCAGCCATAGTTCGAATCATACATCGTGACTGATTTAAACCTTGAACTCGTCGTATCATCATCAAGGCCCCCAATCAGAATGCGCCTTTCGAGATCCAATATCCCACCCACGCATCCGAGCCTCCACTTGGACATACTAAGTTCGTCATCCAAACCGCCTCTGTCTGAATGACGCCTTGGCTCCGGATGGTCTCGTCGCCCCGTTCCAGTGCAAGGAAAAAGTCGAGCAACTTGGTGGCGGACTACGCGCGTTGAGTCTGTCAGCGAGACGCTCGACGCTCGTACGTTCTCTTAGGACACTCACGATCTCGACCAAATCGTCCCCTGAAGCGTTCTCAGCCTTGCTCTCTGACATCCTGGACCAATCCCAGAATGGCACGATCGGGAGGATGTCGTCCCCTCCGAGAAGCGCTTTGCGCTTGACGATGGCGCGTCGCACGAACGCGATGATCGCAGCATGGGGTGCTTTGCTCGAGTTGACCACGTTGAGCGCGGGCTGGGGTACTTCTTTGGCGAAACCAGCCTCGAGGATCATAGAAGTCACTTCTTCCTCGCGACTTGAATCACCATCAGCATGCATGATTGGCAGTGATAGACAAGTCACTTACACCGACTGCCATCTGGAGGGCGCCAAGGGCGATGTTGGATATGACGATGATCTGGAACCAATCTGTCGTGGCCCAGGACATTACGTGCAACACACTCTGCACGATAATCTATCCCTTCGTATCAGTACCCGAACATCCATCCATCATCACGTCCATGAACTGACCTGGCGTTTGGTGGTATATTTGCCCTCTCCGTAGTCCGCGCAGACAGAGATGGATGGGCCAAGTTAGACTTCCTCTGGGAAAGGACTTTTCAGGTTATCCCAACCTTGAGCAGACCCGATCGAAGATGTGGACAGGAAGCAGAGGTTATCCTTCTCCGTCAGAGTCTAAGCCTCAACTCGGGCTGGTTATGAGGACAACTGTCATCATCAAGCTTGAACGTTTAAGTCGGGCTCTGAAGGTTAGTCAGCTTCTAGAAACGCCCGAAATGAGCTTAGAAGGTACCAGCGATGTCTTCCTCGTGCGGGTGTCCATGTCCGCTGCCAAAGCAGTGCATTGGTCACCGTGACGAACGTTGGCTTTGTTATAGTGGTAGCGAGGGTGAAGTCCTCGAAGTCCGGATTGCATTTTCGAGGTGCGCACTAGTCTGGATACCAGCGCAGCGCCTCAGCTTGAGTAGTGGGCGGAATCCGGGTACCAGAGGTAGCACAGTGCTTCGAAGATCAGATCAGTGTCCGAGTCGGTCTGCACTCAGTCGGCGAGCCGATTGGTCGAGGCAGATTCGTTTCAGGAAGGTCATTCCCGCGCCTCCAAACGCCATTCTTCAGTATCACGCTGGCACATCTACGCCCCAACGCTTCAGTCACTCTCACAGGGAGGGCATCATTGGCACATCAAAAGATCCTTTCAACCTTTCTGGAAGTCGACTGACCTGCGAGCACACTCACGGATGCAGGCGGACTCACTATGCCGAAAATCTGCCTACTCCAGCAGTCCGTAGGCCGTACACAATGCACATCACTGGGGAATATTGTGGTGGGTTACGAATAACGCTGACAAGTCAACCAGCGGCGAGTGCCGAAGGACATGAGTATGCGTCACGTTATCTGGGAAATGTGCATTAAGTTACCAGGAGGCTCTGTGCACGCTCGGAAGCTATCAGGCCTTGGGGGAGGTGACGTGCTGCGTAGTGAGTGGCTCTTCGTCTCTGATCCACTTTTTGCTATTACAATCTCGTCAAGCTACGATGATTACAATGGTCAAACTGTGAATTAGGATGCTTCAAGTCCCTAAAGATCAGGCCACCGGAGGCAAGGACCTGACAGCCAGTGGCTACGTCTGTGTCCCACTGTATTTGAGATATACATCGTTGCAACCATAGTTTGAATCGTACGATATCGCGTCCTATTTAAACCTCGAGCTCGTCGTATCGTTGTCATGACCCCCAATCAGAATGCATCTTTCGAGGTCCAATACTCAACCCACGCATGTGCCTCCACCTCGCCAATCGCGCGCATGTTCGCCATCGTTTCATTCACAGCCTGCACCTTGGACGTACTAAAGTTCGTCATCCTAGCTGCCTCCATTTGAGTGACCCCGAGGTTCCAGATGGTCTCGTCGCCCAGGGCCAGGGCACGGAAGAAGTCGAGCAACTTGGTGGTGTGCTATGCGCGTTCAGTCCGTCAGTGATCCGTGGGACCCTCTTAGGGCACTCACGATCGCGACCAAGTCGTCCTCTGAGGCGTTCTCCGAGTCAGCCTTGCTCCAACATGTTGAACCAATCCCCGAACAGCACGATCTGGAGGACGTCATCCCCTCCGAGAAGCACCTTGTGCTTGACGATGGTGGGTCGCACGAGCGCGGTGATCTCGATCCAAGGGGTGCGTTGACCGCGTTGACCGCGGGTGGAAGCACTTCTTTGGCGAAACCAACCTCGAGGATCACAGAAGCTACTTCTTCCTTGCGTAGCTACGACACGCCGTGAAATCATCATTAGAGTGCATTATTGACAACGACGGACGAGTCACTTACACCCGCGGCCACTGGGAGGGCACCAAGGGCGATGTTGAATTTGACGATGAGCGGGAACCAATCCGTCGTGGGCCTGCATCCACTGTGACCAGCAGTTAAGTGCAACCAGCTCTGCACGGTAATCTATCCTTTCGCATCAGTGCCCGAGCATCTATCCACCACTTCGTTTATGGCTCACCCGTTTAGTGGCATATTTACCCTCCCCATAGCCCGCACTGATGTGTCAAGGTGAACTTCCTCTGCGAAAGAGCCTTTTAGGTTATCCCAGACTTTGGTAGACAAGATCGAAGACGTGAACAGGAAATGGAGGTTATCCTTCTCCAGAGGTGTCTAAGCGAGGCTGGATGAGGCAGATCTGTATTTGGAAGGCTATCCCCACGCTCTCCGGATGTTCGTGTTCGTTTTCCTTCGCCTCCACAATTACCAGTGCCTCAGAGCACCTCGAAAATGCAATCCAGATTCCAAGCACTTCAGTCTTGCGACCATTTCAACAATGCCAACTTCTGTCCTGGAGGCGACAAACGTACTATGGGGCACACAGGACGTCACCATCACGAAGAAGGCATCGCTGGTACCTCCTAACCTCATTTCAACCATTTCTAGAACCTGACTGGCCTCCAGAGCGCCACTTAAGCCCTCAACCTTTCTGAGGATAGTTCTGACAGCCTGTCCATCTTCCGACACCTAGCAACTCCACGAGCGCGCTCACAAATACAGGTGAACTCACCACTCCGAAATCCTGTTTGTCTCACAAATTCATTCTTGTCCGGTCAAGCTGGTCCAAGATGACTTGGCATCTTCGGTATGTCATCTCACGTCACTCGGGCACGTAGCTGAACCGTTTTTCTATCTCTCTGGTTGGATACCTGGCGAAGTATCACGCGTTTTCTGGCGTCCACAACTCAAACACAACGTTTCGATAATTTCCACCTCGCTATCCGTTATGATCGGTTGAGGGTTACATTTTGTTACCAGGGGAAGTCCTTTAGGT
>JBBPTU010001105.1:0-14656 GCA_038094295.1 Tylopilus aff. beelii | reverse complement strand
GCGCAGGAGTTAACCGCAATATGGCAAAACGGTATGACACATTTGACCCTGTTCCCCTGACGTATGTTTAAAGGGTAACAGAGCGTGCCAGACTCGACCGAATCAAGGACCTCAAGAAGCGCCTCGAGGACTCGAAGCATGAGCTCGAGGTTGCACAGCGACAGGGCCAATATGAAAGGGCATCCCAGCTTCGCTTCGGTATCATTCCGGATTTGGAACGCCAGATTCCTAAGGACAGCGAACTGAAGGAGGATAGCGTAGAAGGACCTCTTACGATGCTTCACGATAGAGTAACCAGCAGCGATATATCGCGAGTCGTCGCCAAGGCTACTGGAATCCCTGTTCAAAATCTCCTCCGAGGTGAACGTGAAAAATTGGTCCACGTCAGTCATCGCTTCCCTCTTGCCTTCTGCACGACGTTTATGTGATCTAGATGGAGGCCGCACTCAAGCGACGTGTAGTGGGCCAAGATCATGTTGTATCAGCCATCAGTGACGCTGTGCGAATCTCGCGGGCTGGTCTGCAGGCGCCAAATCGCCCAGTTGCTTCATTCTTGTTCCTCGGACCCACGGGCGTCGGCAAGGTTTGTCTTTATTCACTAATAGTCATCGAGTGTGGTCCAGACTGAGGTTCCAGACTGAACTTTCAAAAGCCCTTGCAGCATTTCTGTTTAACGATGAACAACGGGGACTGTAAGTTCACTCCGTCGACAATTATCAGCCCGGTATTGACCTTTCTTCAAGCATCAGCATCAATATGTCAGAGGTAAAGCTATCACTCGGCGCAAGGTGATATCGAAATTTAAAGCATATGCGTTGCAGTATCACGACAGACACACCATATCACGTCTTATCGGAGCTGCTCCGGGCTATGTTGGATTCGAGGAGGGTGGTGAGTTCCCCGCATTGGTCATGTTCCCTCCGAGTCCCGGCTTGACATAACCTACAGGACAGTTGACGGAAGCAGTTCGAAGAAAACCCTACGGTATGTTTTTCTTCGAATCCTTTCAAAGTTGATCAACTTATTGGCCATTTGCGGGGAAGCCGTTATCCTTTTGGATGAGCTTGAAAAGGCACACAAGGTCGCATATCTTTGATGCCTCACCGACATGTTCATCACTAATTATCATTCATAGGACGTGGCGATGATCCTTCTCCAGATCCTGGATGAAGGAAGTCTTACTGATAGCCAAGGCCGTAAAGTCGATTTCAAGGTTCGTCACCCTTGAACATCGACGTCTCCCAGCTCATCTTATTGATAAACTAGAATACAATTATATGTCTAACAAGTAACTTGGGAAGTGACATTCTTGCGAATACTTCTTCTTGTGACGCCGGTGGTATTGTCACCGAAGCTGCCAAGGCAGAAGTTATTGAGCGCACGTCAGAGTACTTCCCTCCGGAACTACTCAACCGCCTTGACGCGATGCTCGTGTTTAACAAGCTTTCGCGGAGCGCCATCTTGGATGTTGTGGCCCTGCGCTTGAACGACGTTGCGGAGCGGTTAAAGGACAAACGGATTACGCTAGACGTGGGCGAGACTGCTCGCGCATGGCTGGTGCAAGAAGGATATTCAGAGGTGTATGGTGCGCGTGCAATCGCCCGGGTAGTGCGCACCGAGGTGCTGTTCCCGCTCGCGCAAAAGCTGCTGCGCGGCACGATACGGTACGTGTATTCCATTGGCTTGGCGTAAACCGATGGTCCAAACATACTTTCTTGTACAGTGACGGCGACATGGTTCACATTAGTACAACGGGTGACGGTGGAGTACTAGACATTCGAGACAACCATCCAGCAGAGAACGTGTCGCCACAACCGACTGCTAGTATTTGAGGGACCAATGATGTATTTATCGAACGTCTTTCAGTTGTAGCTTTGGTAATGGCATTGCTTGTGACGGTAATCGGATCAAACGCCGTTGACGTCGCTGGCATATCTCATCGTGTCTTCGTAAGAGCATGGTCGTGGAACTTTTCGGATGCACACGCGGCCCCAATTCTTTCAGTCTGCACCCATCCTTGAACGTGCACTGACATGTCCTCTGACCGGGCCTCCCAGAAATGGGGCCCGATACGCTCAACATTGGCCTTGGCACCACTTTTCTTGGCTTTGCCACTTTGCACACTGTACCATCAATTCAGTGAGTCCACATGTCACGCCGTGTGTTCTTGGATTCGCCTGCTGACTTCACGTCCCTAATCAGCTTTGCCAACGCCCAACCTCGAGCAGTGAGTAGGCATGCTTCTTTGCTCGCGTACACGATCAAACGTCTTTTGTAGATATGATCCACAGACGGGATTACCCCACCCCTCTGAAGCTACTATCCTGTCTTACGCCAAGTACCTTTCGGAGGATATCGGTTACCGCACTCCTGGCACGCGAGAACATGCAGAGGCGGACGCGTGGATGGTTCGCAAAGCAGAGGAGATCAAGCGGTTGTGCGAGGCGGCCGTGGACAAGGACAAGGGTCGGAAACTCGAGTGCGAGGTCTGGAGGCAGGAAGGCAGTGGAAGTCACCGGTGCGTCGGAGCGCCGTTTACTCCTATCTCTCACATGGACGTCCGTCAGTTTCGACATGATGAGCACGCGGCTCTATAAAACATACGTCGACCTGTCCAACATCATCATCCGCATATCTGACGGCACCGAACGCGGTAAAGCGTCCGCCGTTCTCATCAACTCGCACCTGGACAGTACGCTTCCAAGCCCCGGAGCTGCCGACGATGGACTTGCCGTAGGCGTCATGCTCGAGTGTGCGAGAGTTCTGGTGGAAACGAAGGGGTGGGAGCCGACCTACTCGGTCATATTTCGTGCGTGCTTGAAACGGTCGTTCGTGTCATGCTGAGACTCACGGCGTCACAGTGTTCAATAACGCGGAAGAGTCTCTGCAAGACGGCTCCCATTTGTTCTCGACGCAACATCCCATTGCCTCTACGTCAGTCTGTCTCGACGGACCTTCTGTGAACGCTTACTGATCCCACGTCCCCCCAGTGTCAGGGCGGTGGTCAACTTGGAAGGTGCTCACAGGCTACTTGGCGTGAGTACAACACCATGCTGATTCGAATGGGTTAGCTGCTGGCACGACTGGTCGTGAACTGCTCTTTCAAGCCACATCGGAAGAGATGATCGAAGCATATTCCCATGTGCCCAGGTACGTGCCCTATGTGATATCTAGTCCACTTCCACGTCTTGATCCGAATGCAGACCCTACGGAACAATATATGCAAACGAAATTTTCAGCTCGGGAGTCATACTATCAGAGTACATCATCTCGACTTCGACGTAGATTACATCCCTGACCTCTCGACAGCACTGACTTTAGACAGTTCGAGCACTACTTGAACGTTACGGGATTAGATGTATGTCGACATGTGTTGCACCCTTTTTTTAGCTGACTTTGGTGGTGAAGATGGCCGTCGTCGGAAACAGTTACATGTACCATATGCGTGGGGTACGATTCTTCAGTCGTTTCTGTCACCGTTGCCTCATACTTGTTTCGTCAGGACCTGGTCGAAAACATACAGCCTGGGGTCGCTCAACACATGGCCGATAATTCGCTTGCACTCCTGCGCTTCCTCTCCTCCGACGCCTCACCCATCCCGCGCCTAGAACATGGCTTCGCCCGCCCGCGAACCGTCTTCTACTCCAATCTCGGCTTGTTCATCGTCTATTCGTTTACGATGGCAAAGATCATGTATGTTTCACTGTTCTGCGTCTCCATTTACCTCGTATGGGCAACTGGCATCAAGCGAATATGGACAGCCTTGGGGGCAGTTATTGTTGCCTTTATCGGAGCTTTGATTGGGGCGAACGGGGTGGCATTCGTCATGGCCAACATCCTTCAGAAGGGTATGAGTTGGTTCAGGGCGGAGTACTTTCCTATACTGTTGTACGGCCCTGCTGCGATCGTTGGTACGTGGTCGAATAAGGTTTCTTTCAGAACATTCTGATTTAGCTTTGGACAGGTGCGTTCGTCAGCCAGCTGCCGTTCAGCAAGACTGGTTCCGACCAAACGCTCGAGAAACCGCTCTTGGCAGCATTGTTACTTTTCCAGTCCGGCCTCGCTGCAGTGGGCCAGCTATTCAATATTGGTTCCACTGCCGCTCCTTTCCTTGGTGCAACAGGCATGTTCGCGGCTCTCGGTGTCGATGCACTGTTGGCACAGGGCAAAAGGAATACGATACTCGCATCGAAAGAAAACGGTACGGAGAAAACACCAAACCGACGAAAGCTCGATGGCAGGGTTCAGTCAGATGTGTCACTCTGGACGTACGCCATCGCGATGATCATCCCGCTTGCTACGGGCACGCAGCTATTGGCCGCGACGCTGGTGGTCTTCGTTCCCTTGGTGCGATTCACTTTTTTTTTCCTTACGTGGCCCCTCCTCATGTCGGACTTGTGGAGGGCAGACGGGTCGCACCGGTAGAGACGCGCCGGGCGAGTTCATCATTGCGTCCATCGTCGCAGTGCTCGGCGCGTTTACTGTCTCGTTTGGTGTTCCATTTACACACCGGTTCGGGTTCGGAATGCTACGACGTGCATCAGTACTTGCAGTATTGGCACTTGGATTGGCCATGGCGTTCTTTTACAACCAAGCGCCATTCGATGCGAAACATCAGAAGAGGTTGTTCGTGCTCCATATGGAAGATGTAAGCATGGTCTCGTACGAGGGATCGTCATTGTGATATGCATATTTACGCTTGCTGACTATTTACCCTCGTCCACAGTTAGTCACCCAAGAACAACATCTTCACATCGCAGCCGCTGATGGTGCTCCAGGATTCGATGAACTTATTCATGATATCGCTGACAAATTCGGTGCTGATGGTGTTCCACCCAAGGCGATCGTTATGGACAACTACAACAATGACTGGGATACCCTCTACCCATTCTCTGCCGTGCGCTGTCTCTCGCTTCTTCTCGTTATGCAGCCTAAACGAGTTTCCTTTGTAATAGTTCCTTTCCCCGTTCAGAATCGATCTGCCTCCGGATTCCGCCCATGCTGCTGCTTGGCCTCCGAAAGAGGAGCGATTCAGCGTTACCGCCGTGAACGATACCATCGACGCACACGCAGGCACAAGGCAACTCACGCTCAAGATAGATCATCCCGGAATCATTTGGACCGGTAAGGAGTTCTGTTCTCAGCTAGGCTTCCCTCGACGTTCCTACCTTGTTTCCAGTCATCGCTTTCGATGCTCGTGTTCTTGAATGGACGTTAGATAACAATCCTCCGAACGAGTTTGCACGCCATCACATCAAAGAAGCATCCTTTTACGGGACAGATACTTGGACAGTGTCGATGACCATAAAGCATCCCCCGGTTCGAGATAGAGAGAGTGCCACCACTGATACAGGCCCGGCGCTCAAGATCGATTTCGTTGGCATTCAGGAAAAACGGATGTGGCCTGGCAAGAAGGCGGAGTCAGATGGAAGTCGAGCGATGGAACTTTTCAGAGCGTTTGACGAATGGATTGACGAGAAGACGGGCGGGACGGTAGATGCCATGTTACTCGGATGTGTTCGTGGTGAGACCGTCGTTTGAATCATAGAAAGTATCCCTCTGCATGTAACTATCGTTCGTCCACACACCACCAGACTATATAGTCGTCATGAGTAGAATCGATCGTGCTTGCGGTCGGTTCGCCATAGTAATGTCATAGCGGCTCGAAGATCGAAAGGAAGCAGCTTCAAGTCATGGCGTTTACGGAGAGGACAGTGCAGTCGTCCTATTCTCGAACCCATCCCTCCGAGTTCTTTCGGCGGCGGTGGACAACGATCAGCATCGTTGGATGTATGGCTCACCGAGCAGGCTTGGGTTAGATCCGCCAGACGCTTTAATCAGTTAGTTTCCATTGTTCGAAATAGTCTCAGATATCAAGGTACATCCTGTTTTCCTAGGGACGACAGCAAGGCCTCTTTCCCTCGCATCCTCACCAAACCAACGAATTTGGCAGCGCCAGTTGTACGAGACGGGAGTATATGTCGCATGCAGAGCAAGTAAACACCATATATATGAAGTCGAACTCGACGAACATAGAGACGCCTTCAGCTTGGCGATCGGGAGGGGGATACTTTCTACAGACCCGGTGCAACGCGCGCGGTTGGTCGGCGCGACGAACAGAACCTCTGACCACCCAGGGGAATACGTGAACCACCGCTCTAGGCGGTCGAGCAGATAGCGGACATTGTACGTCGAGGAGACCGGATTCCAGGGCATGTGAACGCGTCCCGGTTCTGTGGTTATCAGCGAACGTCGAGAATTCGAACGACCTCCTACGATACGGTCATAGTAGCACGAGTAGCAAGCACTTTTCGTCGCGCACCGTGGTCGACAGTTTGAATGTCGTGTTGAGGGCCTATCGACCACCTGACAGGTGCCATGCTAGGCATAATCCCGAAGGAATCGGACTGACAAGTTTTGCTTCTCAGCGGGAGTCCTCTGCAGCGTGTTAACTTTGGGATGTTCGAGTCGTGGGAGGACTTTGGCAGTGGGGATCCGGGCGATGGATTTGCTTTCAATGGTGGAGTGAGAAGACGCTTCTGCGGTGACCCTTTCGCGGATGCCGACAACCGGGACGACACGTGGTAGTCCTCCGCATTTAGAAGAGTCGCGTCACTTCCGTTCAGGTTTCGATCAACGGTCCTCCCAAGACTCGAAAATGCAATCTAGTCAATCCCCGGGACTACACGCTCATTTCGACAACGACGTGTCTAACAATCCTTCCGAAATCCCGGACTTTGCGCGCTCTTGGGGATCAGCCGACCATGTCATGTCCGTTCGACGTCCGTCTACGCGTCCCGACCCATCATCGTACCACGAGGTCATTGAACCACAGGCAATCTTTGAACTCGACGAAGAGCTGGAAGACGGTTCGATAAACACAATCCTCGTCGTCCCATTTAGTTGCAAACAGTGTAAATCGCTCAGACAGGCATGTTCTCGCGCGCGTCCAGTTTGTGCGCGCTGCAGGAAGAGTGGACGAACCTGCCAGATCGTCCAGGAAGGCTACCAGACCATCCCTCCTCCAAAGATCGAGAAGCCGTCGTACAAGATTCGGAAGCAGGATGGTGCAAGCGGGACTGGCACGAACTCGATGATTCCATCCACTCAAGACCTTACCGCTGCTGGCGGGTCACGCCCTAGGAGAACTCCTTCCAGGGTCGTGTCAATGTCGCTGCTTCCATCATCTGATTCCAGATCACCGGCGGCCGGTCGTTCAAAACGTCCTCTGAGTCCGGAATCCGCCTCAGTTCCGCCGCGAAAGAACACACCTGCTGAGCCGGCCCGTAAAAAGAGACAGGCGCGTCATTCTACGGTCGTGCCGTTGAAGGAGGCGAATGGGGAGCCCTCGGAAGTGCCCTCTTCCAAAGAAGCGGCACCAGCCGGTGGACCTAGTGTCTTGGAATGGACAATCGTGCATAGACACGAAAGGGCCTCGCCAGGACCGGATCACGACCAGCCGACGCCACACAATACTCTGCTCCCACGAGTATGGACTAATGTGAGGCTTATGCTAACCTCAAAGCAACCAAGGTTAACACCATCGTTTGTAGACATTCAACTGCCTGCTGACAGTATTCCCCGAGCTCGAGAAATCGAACACGGGCTTTTCTTGGTTTCAATCCGAAACTCCAGTACTCGTACTTGATACTAATTATGATCGAGGTCTCTGGATAGACCCTACCACGCTAAATATTGACCTGTGAGCAACCCCTTCTACCCCTCGTCGTCCATTTTGTGAAGTATTGACATACTTGCAAAGGCTATGGGACTTTTCCTGTCTCAACTCTGAACTCGAGCCCGTCGTTGGATCGGACATCGGGGGTTTGGCTCGATTTCATTCACGTCAACCTAGGGTAGATCCGTCAAGAAATATCATCCACTACAAAACCATGGTAGAATCTTTCTCAGACGAAGTCTCTGTATTGACAACAGCGACTTCCAGGCTTCTCGAAACTCAAGTGTGCCGCCGGAAGCCGGGTTATTCCCGGTTCAAATGCAAGCCGAACCAGCTCCACCGGAGCCTTCTGCTAGAGGGTCACATTTGATCGATGTCTCGGTACGAAGCAATTCAGTATTGATAGACCATACCCAGCTAAATTAACTGTCTCCCACAAAGGGCTCGTCACCACCCCATACGAGCCTTTTGCCCAACGGACCACACGCTGATCATGCGACATTGCAACCCACCTGTAAACCACATATTCCGCTAAGCAAGCCAGAGGAAGTAGAGACGTTGCTGGATTCCCACCTCCACCTCGTTCCTTTACTCCTGTGGTTATCGCATGATTCAGATCTCGTCCCGCACAATCTTTCTCCAGAGTATGCATACGTATGCATGGGACTCTTCTTCATTTCTGACTTGCGGGTGAGTCCTAGATGTCCCATTCCCGACGATTATCGACGGACATTTATAGTATGGGGTGGTCCAGCATGATGTTTCTTCCACTACCGGATTCGTACGCGGACGGGTTCGGTGGAGCGTCACCCTTCAATGGGCTCCGGGAGGTGAAGATGCGCTATTCGATCGCAACTCAGCCCCTTCAATGAATGCTGTTTCGGACTCGAGGCCGGTTGATACCGCCAGGAACCTGCAACTCCCATGGTGGTTTGATCCGACGGATGTCCTCTCAGAAGCTGATAACACGATCAGCTACCGTCCGCGAGATCTGAGGATGCAATTCTACAGTTTCATCCCTCTAGATCTTCTCGCTGAGTTTCACCCCAGCGAATCATTCCCGCGGGGATGGTTCTGTAAGTCATGTGGTATGATTAATATTCAAGTGTACTTTCGTCATCAGATATGCAAAAGCACGGCCTGCAGAGTAAGCTTTATGTCGTATCTCATGTATGGACAGCTGAATGCTTGCAAGTCTGCGCATGACAAACACATTCCCCCAGGAAAAATTGATCCCCTTTCTAGTCTTCGGGATCATTACCAGTCTAATACCCTCATTCGCCCCACCGACAATATACCATCGGCTGTCATTTCTGACGTTGTGATCTGGGACGATGGTATGCACTCCTGGATCTACACCGTCAAGGATGGGGTAACAGCACATCACATATTTACGGGAAATCAGGGACATCTCCAACAAGACTCCACCGCCTTGCTTGAGAGAGTCCAATGCGAGGTGTTGCTGCGCAAGGAAGATCCTTCCAGTAAGTGGCAATGATGATGCATATTGATTCTTAACTCAATATTTTCCGTGGCAAGGCCCTTACTTTACCCATAGTACTAGATTGTTGCATTCCAGCGATGGATCAGACGCAAAGGTATTGGAGGGTACACCCAATTGTATCCGAACGGCCTACTACATGCTCCGCGATTTCGTCTACAGATATGGAGAAATGGACGGACCCCGATTTAGCGAGGTGCGCATCCAAGCATGGATCACCTCGGGATCTAAGAAGGTCAGTCGAAATATCTACGATGGACAACCTTCTCATGCCAGAGCTAGGGGAGCGTGTTCCACGCAAGTAAACTGCCCGTCGTCGTTCACTGTTTGGGAGCGGAAACGGTTCTAAACTTGACTCCCAAGGGCGGATACAAGGACTCCGCGAACCCTGCGGCGCCCGACAAGGGTAAGGGACGCGCGCACGACGGGGATCTAGCAGGATCTCCGTCTACAGTGCCTACTGCTGGACCTTCGCACTGCCAAGAGCAGGATAATGGTAATCCCCCCGGCCCCGATACGAATGGAGCGCAGATGGTCGCCGAGAAGGTGGTCGACACGGTTGCTGCCATGGATACCGTGAGCCACTGTCACAGCCATGATGCTGGTGGGATTGAGGTACCCAACTCAAACACTAGTCCCGGAATGGGGGTGACACAGAACCAAGTCGTCGAGGGAAGCGTTCGTAAAAAGAATAAAGTTACCAAAGACAGGGCTAAAGCCACCGTACCCGAGATCTCCATGACGTTGGTACATGGCGATTGTGTCGTTCTCTACGGCGACGATTTTGAGGTGAGCGTTACGCCCCCGCGATCTGCACCACTTTATATAGCTAAATTATCTTCGGCAGTGCCAGATTGTCCGCTCCGGGACCACTGTCTGTCAGCTTGCATTATTCTGTTCATCATTTTGACACTGATAATTCCATAGTGGTGATTGGTTTGCCGGAAGAGACATGATGAATTCTTAAAATAGCCGAGCATTCCGACGATTTAACTCTAAGGTCTCTTAATTTTCTGAGTCATTCTGCGGGATGCTTCTCCCACTATTTGATGAACGCGATTGTATCTTCGTCGTAGTTAGTGCGCAGAGAGGCGTCCTAATGCAGCAATCGTGCGGTAGTTGAACAAAAACAAACGCCCAGAGCTTATTGTACTTCTCAGTTCACGTTGAACTAAAACTTACACATGACTATGACTACGCTACTTCCCTCGAATACCACGAAGGAAACACAATGGGGAAGAGGTACGTGTATTGTATACCTTGTACGCTGCCTTCGCGTGCTGATACGGTATCAAACCTAGTCCTAATTTGCGGCGGGACGGATTGGTAGACTTTCGTCGCTCGTCTGAACGACATTTTTGGCTAACATCATGATGGCCGGTTTTCAGGCCGAAACTGGGCCGGAAGGAGCGTGGAGGCAAGGGCGAAGGCAATCCTGATGCGTGAGTGCGACCGTCACACATCAAAAACATGGCCCCTTCACGAGCTTCCGCAGTCCCGACTTGCTCGAACCCCACATACTGCGCTCCTTGAGCAATGTCAAGATAACATCCATCCACGCCTCGTGTTGTGCATGTCACTTCATCGCGCTCGACGTCGACGGGGCTGCGTGGATGTTTGGTCGAAATGCACCGTGTGCGCTCGGCGTCGCTGGCGTCGACTTCATATCTGAGAATACGCCCAGACGCGTGCTCGCGGCCGAACTCGGCGCGAGAGAAGGAGCTCGGTTCGTGCATGCCGCCTGCGGGAGAAGCCATGCGTTGTTGGTGGATAGCGAGGGGAACGTATGGTCCGCCGGGGTGAACAACCTTGGGCAGGTAATGCTTGCTTTTTCGTTCCGAGGAACGGCTGTGCTTACTACATCGTACTCTAAAGTGTGGTCACCCGGTGACTCCTCAAATAACGGCGTTCAAATGTATAGACGGACCACATTTAGACGGGGAACGGCAACGTGTGGTAAAAGCTGGTGCTGGCATCACCTTTTCCATCGTTTTGACAGAGCACGGAAAAGGTGAGTCGTATCAACTGATGCGTTGAACTGAAGATAAACCCTGCTCGAAAGTCTTCTCTTTCGGAAGTGGTGAAAAAGGACAGCTGGGTAATGGGAGAACGGGAGAACATATTACCACTGGAAACAAGACGGCGTATGATATTGAGACGGAGCCTAGTTGCGTTGTGTTACTCTCTCTAAATAACCGACTCAACTGACAACTCGGCTAGTACCTGTAAAGGGCTTAGACGATAAGATTATTACCGACATTGTTTGTGGCGCCCAACACAGTGTAGCGATTGATACTCAAGGGTTAGTTTTGACTTAGATACTCCTGTCAGGTGTTGAATGTTCCCGCAGAGTAGTGTACGTTTGGGGTTACAACGGTTATTGTCGGCTTGGTCTCGGTAATCAACAAGATGCCTTGATCCCGAAAGTGGTACCACAGGTATAGTAATGTTCAAGCACCTTCTAGCCAATCTGACTGTGTTACCTCCTTAGTTCGCAGGGCCGAATGAAATAACAATGGGAGCCCAAATTGTGGCCGGCCCTACAAACACAGTTGTTATTGACAAACAGCGAATGTACTGGATGGCTGGAAAGGTACGTTGCTAGATCGTCGGGTCACGCTCTGCAGCTTCATATCTTTTCCAACGATCATACAGTGGAAGAATAGCGGAGAAGGTAAACTTGAATCCCCAAGTCCTTCACACCGTCATCTTACGCTGTCTTAGGGTCGTCTGGGTCACCGTATTCTTCATTCCGTTACATTCAGGATCTCATGTACGTTGTCCTTCAGATTCAGAACCAGCTTTACTCAAGCGATTTTCCTCAGGGGATGCAAGATTTCTCATGCAAGTTGTGGAGGTGTTACCCACTTTGCATTGGCGTCCGAAGAAGACGGAAGTGTGATGACAGTTGCATATGGTCAAAATGCTGCGAACGGTATGTTATTATGAAACTGTTTGTGATCCGGCACCTGATGAATTTTAAAGGTGAGCTGGGCTTAGGCGCGGAAGAACCAAAAAGCGCGACCAAGCCAACCAAGCACCAACCCCTCGCTGGTATTCAAGTTTTTAGGTTAGCCATCTGTTCAAACACTAAAAGTATAGTTCGTGATGACACCTTCTCAGCGTGGCCGCTGGTCAGCATACCACATTATTCCTTGCAAATCCTGACGACAAATTTTCTGAGCTGCCACGCTACCCTGATGTGGATGCCCCAGAACTTTGTCTAGTTTGCAGCAAAGATAACGGGGATGACGACCCCGCGCTGGAGTGTGACAAGGTATGACCCCATCTGTTAACGTTGTTGTACAATACATGACTATATTCCGTCAAGTGCGATCACCCTTACCATCTTGGCTGCCTTGACCCTCCGCTGCAGGCTGTTCCAGAGGGCGAGTGGTTTTGCCCTAAATGCACAGAAGAAATGGAAGTTCTTGCAAGTTCTACCTCCAAACCACCTAAGAAGAAGTCGGGTTCGGCACCCGATGATAATAAAACTGGAACAAAGCGAAAGGCGCCTTCGGCGACAGAGAACGGTAAGTCTATATCATGCGTTAGATTGTAGCTGCTTTCCCATGTGCTAAATATGAATCAGCGACCAAACGCAAAAAATGATTCATATCATCTTCTGAATCTGCCTGGACATGATATCGCTCGCGAAAGATCTTTGTTGTTCTGTTGGAACCGAGCATCGCTACGTTGTATATGTAGTAGCGTTTACACTCCGATACCTGTATATTATTAGTACAGTATTTCTATCAGGCATGAATGAACTACCCGTCACGCCTCGAGTTGCCGTCGGAAGGCGTTCGTCCTACATACAGTTTCAAACTTCCACTGGCAACAACCAAGCTTCACAAGTGTGAATCCCTTTTTGTATTATGTAATCCGGGAGGTGAAGTTCCGCTGCTCCGAACCGTCTTAGCGGGTTTAGGGAACGCTGCTCATACATAACACGGCCCTCCGGGCATCCCTGGACCCAAGGTCTCGCTCCCATGTAGCCTGAGAGCGGCACAATTCAAATCTGCACTACGACAGAAGTTGTAAGGGAACGAAAGTATTAAAGAAGTTTGAAGCCCCGACAGACAAGGCCGCATCGGACAGAGAGCAAGTAGGCAGCGTCGTTCTCACGAGTGTCGAATTTCTGCCATTTGACCTATATCTGGTCTGGAAACCTGTCCCCTACTCGGGTCCAGGAACAACATGTTCGACTCGGGACTCGCGCCACCACCTCGAAGGTGCCAGTGGACTCCGAATCTCGCGTTAAGGGTTATGATGAAACCCAGGGTCCGATGCTACCTCAGACGCTTTCAGCTCAGTTACTACTAGTAGTACTTGAAGGAATCATGGCTGGAATGTCCTCTATAATCCATGGAGGAGGGAGGGGGGGCGGGCCCCCGGCATTGCTTTGTGACTCAATGTCCCATCGTTTCTGGTGGCTCATCCCATTACCAGTTCAAAGTACTGGCATTACTCTCGTTATCAACTTCAGTACTGCGAAGGCCCATCTGTGGCCCTCTTGTCATTTATAACCCCTGTTTCATGTACGACTTCGATGGCGGTGCGTTGGAAGATGTCCTCGAGCCGTCGCCTAATATTTTCGTAGAATCGACCATAATTACACCGCTATCCAAGTTCAACGTTGATCCAGATATCACGTCAACGGTATAGGCCGACATCCTGGCGGCCCGAGCACCGTCGTGTATCTCACAAACATCGCATCCGGTTGATCGATACAGCGTGCAATCTTTTCTATCGATCATCACGATCTTACCATCATCGAAGCCGACGGACGAACCGTGACTCCTTATTCCGTCGATGTTAATACTCTCAACGAAACCTCACTACATGCGCGCGACGACCCGGTAGTGCCAGGTCTGCTGTATTCTGGAGGAGCTAATGTTTCCGCCGACCTGGTCGGTACTATAGACAATGCCACTCTCACTTTTGACACGACGGCTAGAAGTATACCCCGCCACACCATCTACATCCTCCCTTGAGTGGAGCACGAGGGATCGCAGCCCTAGCCAATCAGGGCGGTGTATACTCTACCCTCAGACAATGTCGTCGAAATAGTGCCCTTTCCTACCAAGTTCCCGCCAGTATGTGCTCTCTTGTGCACTGCGTTTGCTTAGCCAGTGCAGGCGCCACACAATACAACTATCTCTTGGCGTGATACGATCAACATTGGATCTAATAAACACTGTATCGCCACATCCGTGGCAACCCCCGCTACGTGCCGAGAGGCGCTCAGGAGATCCAGCCAAACCCTGTGCATGAATAAAGTACAGCAGCATTGCCTATGAAATTCAACAAACCAAATGTGTGCTATTAAAAGCCGCACCATGGTGGAAAAAAAAACTGGGTACACGGTAGGGAATTGCAAAGGTTACATCTGAGCACATGAATTTGACAGAGTAGAATAGATATCGTGATGGTGTGGAACTTCGCAACGGCGGAAGCGCCAGTTCCCCAACTCC
>JBBPTU010001104.1:0-14670 GCA_038094295.1 Tylopilus aff. beelii | reverse complement strand
GAATGGTTGGATCGATATTCGCGATGCTGATGAGAAGAGGATACGCCATCCGATTTCCACTGATCACGGAGATGTTCGTTTTGTCGGAGGAGAGAATAACACCCAACTGAGTCGCACCAGGAGGAAGGTTGTCCTGGAGAATGTAGCTTAACACTTCCGGAAGCGACATTGTCCACGATGATACTCACCTGAATAGCCCATGCACGCTCCCCACTCAGCCAATCCTCATATATGCAACAAATCCGGGCCGCGGATGTCCAGACCTTCCGAGGCACGAATGTGATGTGGGGCCCAAGAAGCGGGTGGGTTAAGAGAGCTTGAAGGCAATCCAGTGCTGGACGATAGAAGAGACGAACCGGTTGCTTGGTGGGATGTGTGGTCGGCATACGTTCACATAACCACCGTGGACCGGAAGGAAGCGTTTCGACACGGGCACGAAGTTCTTTCGCAGTCCGAAATGACAGTGATAGTTTCCTTATCTTCAAGATGTCAAACTCAAATCAGACGGAAAATGAATCAGCGACGACTCACCAAGTTCAAAGACAACAGAGTGTTGATAGACGACATGCTGAGCCCGCTGCGGATGCACCAGGAAGCGAATTGCCATTCGTCACCCGAAGCGAAAGGGTAATAGAGGTTGTCTCCCCGTTCGGGAGCATGTTCGTCTTGCCAGAACATGTCCATGAAAGTTAAACCGCCTGGGAATGCCTCACTGCAACCATCGTACGTCTCAGTGAATGTCCCTGTGGTATGGACATCGGGGACGCCATCTATGTCCATCATGACGTCCACTGGCTCGCTAACACTTCTTGGAGGAGACGAGGGACCAGAGTGATCTAGTTGGGGTTCATCGATGGGGATGCCCCGCTCGTTGATGTCCGCTGGGGAAGACGAGTAGACGTCGTCGGGTCGCACGTTGGGCTCCTGGTCACCTGTATTAGAGTCCAAAAACGGTTCGCGATGGGATTGATGTAAACTTCTTTGCTGGTCCTCTAGCCAAGTCGCTGCCTGACAAAGTCCCATCGGTTGATTCATATGTTGGAGGACGTTCGTCTCCGAACAAAATCTTTTGCCGCATCGCGGGCAACTGACTGTCTTGAGCTTGCCGCGGGTTGTTCTGGCTTTCAGCATCTCAGAGGAAGGACTCAAGCCGGCGAAACGACGATGATGATTCAGAGGTAGTGACAACTTAGTTTACGTAAGAGGCTTACTGACATTTTGCTGACACTGGCATCTCTGAGTCCCGTCGGAGAGCGGCATACGTCGTTATCTGCGATCCTCTATTGTTGTGACTCCACGAAACCCCTGGGCTTGGTAAGTACGTTGTCTTTGACGCCGTGGCAAGTTCGTAACCCAACGACGTTTGCTTACGAGTGGACAACACATTAGCCAGCCCCAGTCCATTTTCTAGGTATGCTCTCCCCGTTTCACGCTCAAGTTAAAGGTCGACGATGTTTGAACAGTCTTCAAGGTTATGCCGTCACTTCTTCCTCTCGCCCTCTTTGCGTGTTTCCTCGGACCTCAGTCTCCAGGACAAGCAGCGTCGGTATCGACAAGAGGGTCGGTGGAATCAAACCAGAGATGGCACCTGTGAGCAAACTAAAGCTCTTCGTCAGTAAGCTTCTTTGCTGACTTGCCCGTTGAAGAGATATCCTCCCGCGTACAAAAGCCTCGTCAATATCCCTCTCCAGCTGGCATGGGGTCATAGGGGTACGGCTGATCGCAGCTGGTTTCAAGGTAGACATAGAGGCCTTAGGGAGGCGGACAATGTAGGTGGGGTTCTTGCCGTTCATGGCATAGTGGGGTTCTCGTGAAGGGGAAAGGTGGGGATGGGTGGGGAGGGTGAGCGAACAATAAGGGTTGCTTAGGAATGCTAGAGCTTAGACCTTTTGTTACGCTTGACCTGGGTAGGACCAAGAGTATCCCTTGATGGTTTGGATGAAAGGTTAAGGCCAAGGAGGTCAGCCTGTGCGAGGTCGACTAGCAGGGGAAGGGGGAACAGAGGGAGGCTGCAAGACTAAGGGATCTTTAGATACCACCAAGTGAAGGTGGGACGAGTGAGGCTTTAGAAACTGCCTAAACAGGCAGGACAAGTATTGCCGATTTGGGGATGGCGATCCGAGAGACCTCCTGTCATGGAGGGTCTAAGTAACTGTCTATCGGACAGGTTTGAAGTGGCTAGGATACGTCTGAGTGACAGGACGGAGACTTAGAACGACGGACAAGGGGTTGAGCAGGAAGGTATGGATTCCTAGTACAGGTGAGTACAAGGATAGGTAGCAAGGGCTAGGTAGTGGGAGCTAAATAGCTGAGCAATGCTAGGGCTGGTGGGGAAGGTGCTCAAGGGAGATCTAAGCTAAGGAGTATCTAAGCAAGACCAGAGGTTTAAATAGAGGGTTTGTAGAATGATGAGGTAAGTGGTGGAAGGTTATGGAAGTCTTAGTAATACAGCAGAGATGAAGAGATGAAACAGGGGGTGGCAGGAGAAGCTTCTGACAGAAGAGAAGTCAGAAGAATTCAGAAGAAGAGAAGTGTGCTGACTAAGCAAGGAAGTCTGAAGTAGTCAGCGAGGGCAAAGGGAAGCGGGAAGCCTGGCTTGGCATTCCATGAGAAGGTTCTAAAGGAATAAGTCTGAGTTTGGGCATAGGGATGACTAAGTGAAGGAAAAAGAATGAAATGTAACATTCTACACGAGAGGGAGGGGATGGGCAAAAGTGTGGAGCCCTGCCCAGCCCCAAATGGAAGCTGCAATCCCAAAATGGTAGAAGTGGGAGACGATCCAGAGAGCATAGCACCCCACCCAGCAGGTAGGAGGTGAGCACAACACATCTGTTGGGCATTAAATCAGGGACTGAGGGGGTGGTGCAAAAGGTGGTCCCTGAAAGTGGACCAATACCCACCAAAATGTTTAACCCATTGGATGGGTAATGGTGCACTGTGGGTATGGTCTGGTTTGAGTGGGCATGGTGGAGGCATTGGCTTAATGTGATGGGTGTCGAGGAAGCCGTAGCACTCAACTTGGTGGGGGACATCCAGTGAGCATCAGCTGGGATGAGTGGCCAGTGATGTTGTGGCAATCTCAATCATGGCATTGTTGCTGTTGTTGTGGATTAGGGAATGGTATGGGTAGGAGGCACCTGCATAGGTCCTGGGTGTGGGTGTCATTTGGGTGCGGGTGGCAAGTGGAAGGCATCGATAACAAGCAATTGCACCCCTGTCAATGCTGTTCAAATGACCAGGGGGTGGGAGGTGTTGAGGGCAATCAGATAGTGTTGATGGAGAATGACTGCACCCACGTCAGGGCTGTTTGAATGGCCATGGGGTGGAAAGCATTGAGGGTAAGCAGGTAGCATCGATAGCAAGCAGTTGTGCTCAAGTTGACTCTTGCCAGATGGCTGGGTGGTGGAAGGCATTGAGGGGGAGTGGAAGGTGTCAACAACAAACTATTGTACCAATGTTGATGCCGTTCAAATGGCCAGGTGTGTGGAAGCATTGAGGGTGAGTGGATAGCATCAACAGTGAGTGGTTGTGCTCATGTCAACACTGTTCAAATGGCAAGGTGGGGGAAAGGATCAAGGGTGAGCAGATTGTGTTGATAGTGAGCAGTTGCCTTCGTGTCAATGCCATTTGAACAGCCAATTGGTGGATGGCATTTGACTCGGAGAGTGAGTGGATGGTGTCAAGGCTGTTCAAATGACTTGGTAGTGGTGGGGTTGATGAGGGCGAGTGGAAGGTGTTGATGACTAGTGGTTGCACTTGTGTTGACACCATTTAAACAGGGAAGCAGTGGGGGCATTGAGGACAAGCCAATGGCATCGACAGTGGATGGTTGTGCCTGCATTGAGGCCTTTGAACAGCCAGCCTGAGGTGGCAGGGTATGTTGAGGGTGAGTGGGTGGCGACAAGAGCAAGTGATTGTGCTTGCTGTGTCAATTTGGTGCTGTTTGAGCTGCTAGGCAGTAGGTGGTGTTGAGAGTATTGTTGCATTGCGCCCCAAGATGTTTGGGGTGTGAGTATATCAATGGGTGTGGGTGTGGGTGTCAGCACTGCCACCTGGGGGTACACCTGCACAATTACCTAGTCAAGGTCACCTTTATGCCCAGAAGAGGTGGGGTGACATCATTATTGCCAATGATGCAGTAGAGTTGATGTGGATGCAATGTCGGCATAGACAACCCAGTGGTGGTGGTGGAGAGGCTGCTACTGCCACTGCACCATTATCAATGGTGCAGTGAAAGGGTCAGTGTGGACATGTTGTTGTCACTAATGGTCTGCCACTGTTGGTGCTGTGTCACTATTGACAACACAGAGGTGGCGCCCATGTAGTTGCATCATTGTTGCAGGTGGGCCAGTGGTTATGGTTGTGGTGACATTGTCATGGCTGCTACATTGTCATCATAATGACATAGTGGTGGGGGAAATGTTGCAGTTGATGATATGGTGGCATTGGTGTGGCAATGAGGTCAACCTGGCAGTGGGGTCACCAAGAGCATTTGGGGCGCATTGGCATGGGAGTGTGAGCAATTGCTGGAAGGCTTGACCTGAGACTGTGTCAGGGAGGGGTTGAGGGGCTCATATCACAGACACAGCATGAGAGCATTCAGGGTGCATCAACAATGAGTATGTGCAATGGCTGGGAGGTTCAACCTGAGGCTATGTCAGGGAGGGGCTTGGATTGTAGACACAGCACGAGATTATTCAAGGCACATCAACATGTGAGTGTGTGCAATGGCTAGGAGGCTCAACCTGAGGCTGTGTCAGGGAGGAGCTCAGATTGTGGATGCAGCACAAGAACATTCAAGGTGCATTAACATGGGAGTGCATGCAATGGCTGGAAGGCTTGACCTGAGGCTTTGTCAGGGATGGGTTGAGAGGCTTGAATCATGGGCACAGCGTGAGAGCATTTGGGGTGCATTGACATATGTGAGTGCAATGGCAGGGAGCCTTAACCTGAGAGGGTGTCAGGAAGGGAGAGGCTCAGATCATGGGCACAGTATGAGAGCATTTAGGGCATGTTGACATGGGAGTGTACACAATGGCTGGAGGCCTCAACCTGAGAGGGTATCAGGGAGGAAGGGGTACCTGAGGGAGGATGCAATCCTCAGGGTACAGAGCTATGGGATTCAAGTTGGACAAAGTTGCTAGGGAGACTAAGCCCCTGCACCTTGCCCAGGGCTTGAAGTTCCCCATACTGGCTCATTGGGAGCCAGTGAGAACCCACAGCAGTGGGTTTCCATGTGGATTGCACAACCCACAGCCAGCTTCCATGCTGGGCTTTTCTTCACCATGGAGTGCCATGGGGATCTGAGCTGTCAGGGCTGGCCGCATATCTGGTGTGACCAGAGGTGATTCTGCAGACTGTAGTCCACTCTTGATGGTTCTGCTCAAGGGCTGGGCTGCTGAAGGTCTGAGGGCCTGGCCATGCATCAAGCAGTCAATGTTGCAGGGCGGTCTCCAGTGGTGCTGCATGCAAAGAACAATGAGCAGGTGGGTGAGCCCAACCAGAGCAAGGGGGCATGACTCTGGCAAGGTGGAGTGCAAAGGCAAGGAGCTGCGCCACATCACATCACCACTCATGCCTCACTAAGCCACAATCCCACATGCTATTTATGTGGGATGTTTAGGGTGCTCCCTGAGCTGTGCTCTCCCTCAGTGCTATTTCAAGAGCAACAAAGATTGCCTTTAGCACTTCAGTACGTATTGCTGTTAGTTTCAGACCATTAGTAATGAACTTAAGCAATGCTTTGAAGATTTCCTGGAGGAATAATCCCATATATCAGATCATGAGTCTGTAAATTTTCAGTTTCTTATGTATTTCTTTGTTATTTTGCCTCCAGATCTATGTGACTAGTTCCAGGGGGAGGATTTCCTCTTTTGTTCTATTTCAGAAGATGTAGTTCCCTTTTATATTTGTTCTTTGTTGGCAGGTACATGCCTAAGATCTAGTTTGGGGAACCTTTGACATTTCCCACATTAGGATTTCAGTTCAGGCTACTTTCTAGTGGTTCAATTGATTGTGAAGGTTGTAGTTGAATTCTATGGGTGGTATATGTTAATGTGATAGCATATTGCCAATTCCAAGAGCAATATGTGAAAGACATGGAACAGAAGTTTGAGGGAATACAAGAAGGTAAGGGCTGCAGTGACACCCCCTAGACAATGATTTGCCAGGATGATGTGGGTCTTGCTTGTAGAGTAGCAGGAGGTACACTGTTAACTGCATAGATGTAACTAAAGTACGTGGGCACTGATAGTGGTGCTTTTATATGTAATAGAAAGGGTCTGGGAAACTATTACCACTATAAGAGAAGTAGTAAAGGGAGAGAGGCATTCATAAGAAGGTATACTACAAGCTCTATCCAAAGGCAATGAGAGCGAAAATAGAATAACAATAGAAGGAAACATACTGCAGATTGATTAGTATCAATCCAACAGAGATCTATATGGCAGTGTACAAGATAAGATTGAGATCAGTTTACAAAGGAAGAACAATAACAAAGAAAAAGAGAAATACCCAGCTACTTCATGGGAGGAGTTCAGCCTCAACTACTAGGGCTTCAGTAGCCCTGTCAATGGTAGCATTCAACTTGTTGTACCTTTGGTAGATATCCTCCCAGCCTATAACATTATCCCTGGTGCAAGACTGAGACTCTGACTTGGTCACTATCTGGTCTGTCAGGGTCTCCTTTGTTCCAGACAATGTCCAGGTAGTCCCAATCAATCTTATCATCCCCATAGATAACATATTGCATGAAATAGTGGAGCTTGCTTCCACAATGGGCACTGCAGTAGGAATTAAGAGGATAGGCATATTGAGGGTGGCCTGGGGCATGCTCAAGGCCAAAGGGGCAGGTGTAAATGGGGCTGTTGGGATGAAAGTGAGCTGGGCTATTATAGGAGAAGCAATGGGGCCCCTGTGGGGGCAATTGGAGGGATCCAATGGGTCACAGGAGGTAAAGAACCTCTGGGGTGGGTAGTGGACTGTTGGATTGAATCAAGGCAGGAATGTGGTTCAGTTTGGAGAAATATTCTCCAACTCCTCACTTCCAGCCTGATGTTGCCACAACAGAGTCTGTTGCTGACCAAGTCAAACAATGGTATGAAAGAGAGGACAATGGGGGAAGAGCAACAATGAGGGGGTTGGCAGGTGCTCCCATTGGGTTTGAAGGGGAACTGGCAGGTGATGTGGTTGGGGAAACACCAGGCAAGGGGGGAGCAGGAGGACATGACTGGGGAAAGGAGAAGGAGGTAATGTGAGTGGGATGTAAATTCATTGCCATGGATAGTTCCCTGGTGGGCCCAGCAGGTTGTCCTCCATGAGTTTTCTTCTTCCAGCCATGCTTGCCATCATCTGCACAGGGAGGGCATTCAGCTGGGGGATTTGAGATTCTAAGGGAGAGTTGCTCTGTGACCCTCCCTATGTACTCCCTAAATCTAGCCAGGGAAATCATTTTAAACAGATCACATAATAGGGCACTCTGCATCTTGTAGGAAGTGAGATTGATGATGTTAAAGACACCAAAGAGGATGAGTTCCTTGTAGAACTTGAGAACAATGGTGACCAGGGCTAAAGCTGCACTAACCTTTCAGGACATGGAGGGTTCAGATCATAGAATGTAGAGTCCTGCCAATCTGGTGGTGTATATGGCCAGGAATTGTTCAGCAATGGGGTAATTGAGGGCAAATCCCTTGGTTTGCTCAAGTTCAAGGAAGTGGGCAGGGGAGTTGCACCTCAAGTTGCAACTGGTACTCAAGTAGGTTGAAAATAGGGATGGACTCCAGAAGAGGGATTATGTCTGGGAATTCTGCAAGGACATTGCAGGTGAAGACATTGGTGGAGTAATGGGGTATGATTGGGGAGTCTATGCATTGGTGGGACATGCTTTCAAGGCAATCTCAAGATAGATAAATGAACTCTTGATCAGTTTGCAGTGATGTTACCCTCAGAGATTTCAATGAGCTTGCAAGTTTGATTGAATACTTGAAGTGAATAGTAAGCAACTTTATTCTATTATGATATGGGTTAATATGCATTCACAGCTATGGATCCAAAGGTACTATAATTATTTTGCATATGCTCATGCAAATGTTTCAGCCCAATACAATTACAACAAATACAGTCAGCTCCCTCCCAACAATGCATTTTCTCTCTTATGTAGTCCTCCCACATGTAATTGCTCAGCTGATCACATAAGACTTCAAGATCTCTTCATTTTTCAATGCCCACAATATTATAATGGTTTTGATGTGTGAGAGATTTCCACTGGATTCCCATGAGTCTTCTGATGGGGCATTCCATGGACACTAATCCTCTCCCATGACTATCTCTCTCATTATAGTTATGTTTCCCCATCTCCCACTGTTACATATAAATACCCCTGTAAAGTGCCTTGTACAGTAGTTTAATCTATGCAATTCATTCACCTGCATTCTCATCTCCTCCACTAGTAAGGTAGGTTCTTCTAGCGAGATAATCAACAGACTGGATCTACTCTACCACACCTTGCTTGTTGCCCTCTATGTGTACTGCTCAATCCTAGATGAACTTAGGAGATGAGACCAACAGGACACATATCATAACAGATATCCTTGCCAACTCCCCCACCAGACTTGCCAAGCTTGAGTGAACCACCTCCCTTTTCTCCAGCCACCCCGTACTTGAACAGTTCCTTGCCATCCACACAGTCTGGAGGGCAGGACTCTTTCTCCAATGGTTGGAATGCTCCATCTCAAATAAGGTTAGAGCTGTTTCAGCCCTGGCCCCCATGGCCCTCAACCTCTATTGAGAGCTTCCCAATCTTGGAATCTTCCCAGCCCTCAATCCCACCTCCAACAAAATGTGGAACTTCCTACTGTATGATTTGTTCAGAGTGTTCCCCATGGAGTGGCTTAGGGAATACATGGGAAGGGTTACAGAGTGACTCTCCCTTAGGGTATCAGACCCTGCAATCGATGAACCCATTGCTCAACCTCCTGGCAAGCATGGCAGGAAGAAGAGACCTTGTAGAAGACCATCTACTGGGGCCACCCAGAAACTATCTCTGGCAGTGGATCAACCCCCCTCCATATCCCCCCCATTCTCCTCCCAGCTGGGCCCTTCCTCCAGTGGAGTTCCCCTGCCCTCGCCCCCTACCTACTCCCCTCTCTATCCACTGGCTGCAGCCTCCAACCCCACCACCCCTCCTCCCATTCCTTTCCCCTCTTTCTTACCATTGTCACAGGCTGGGAAGAGATATACACCCAATATGATGAGTTGTACCACACTATTGATTGAGCTACTAAAGCCTTGGTAGGTGCAGGACTTCTCAGCACTATGGAGCGGGATATGTTCCCAGTCTATCCTATAGGGAACTCAAACATGGGAAGCCCAACCATGGAGTAGCTGGGTCCTTGTTTTCTTTGCATTGCTTTCTATTTCCTCTTTTGTTCTCTGATCCCATCTTATCTTGTACACTGCCATAACAGACCTAGTAGAAGTGTGCCACTGCCTTGCACAGTCTGCAATATGTCTTCCCTTCCTCTTGTTCATTTCCATTCACATTGCCTCTGGATGGAGCTTGTAGTATCTATCCTTACTTGGATGCTCCACTCCTCCCTGCTATATCTCTTATAATAGTAGTAGTTTCCCATCTCATCATAGTTATGTATAAAAGCACCCCCATCAGCACTCATGTACTTTAGTTAGATCTACACAATCCATGATGTAATTTACTTGCGCCACTCCTTGAGCAAGGTCCCGTCCTGGCTTATAATTGCCATACTCATGTCATTGCTGCCCTTACCTTCACATATTCACTCTGGCTCTACTTTGTAGCTTTCACTTATCTTGTTTTGGAGCTTATCCTACACTATTGCCTTAACAAAAGATCTAACTTTTCCCACAGCTCCAACTAACATGTTCAGAGCCACTACAATATCATCAGGTCTTACCGTACACTGGATGATTCCAACTCAGACCCCCCTCCTCCCAGGTCCATGGAAGAATACCCTTGCATGTAGTGGTTCCTGCTCAGGCACCTGCTGCATGTTGCATTCAGGGAAGTAGATTGTGCCTATCTCCCACCCCCACACCATCCCTCAGATCACACATCCCGATAGGCCCAGAATGGTGGAGAGCCCAAAGCACATCTAGAAGCTCCTCTAACCCCCTTCTCCTCGAAACTGAGTGAACTCAATCCCCAACCAGTAGTACCTCCACCCCCTCACATACCCCAATACCTTCCTCAGCATCTCTGAAGAGCAAAGTACCTATTCACGTGGATATGAAGCCTATTCCAGACCCACCAGCAAAATCTTATGTATCACCAGACAAAGAGTCATTTGACCCTTTTGGACCCAATCTGGCCCTGAATACCCATTTGCTACCACCATATAAGCAGCAATTCGAAGTTCTGGACCAAGAATGTCAGACAATGAATACCACCATAATGCCCCCTGTTACGGTTTGGGACGATTCCTTGGTCCACACGACTGAACTCCAGGCTGCTATCCAACAAGCAATTGAGGAGGGCACCTACGAGGGATACATTTCTTTCTGTGATGGTGAAGTCCTCCCGGGAGGCAACTTCCCTTGGGAGGATGTAGACGGTGTGTTTGCTACAGAGCAGTCTATCGACTGACTCCATCGGTATCTGGATTGTTTCATGTTGCTTCACCGCCTTCAGGCACAAGGTCCGCGCCACCATTTCCTTTCTGATCTCTTTCATCCTGTACACTGCCATACAGACTCTGATTAGATCTCTTCTCATCCGATCGTATGTTTTCCCATCAGCGTGGGACACCCGTCTCACACTTGTCTAACTCCCTTCCCATGGACGCCACCATTCTCCCACTGTCATATCTCTAGTTATGATAGCGTCTTCCCCTATCCCAGTTATGTATAAATACCCTAGATTAGCGCCATGTATCCCAGTTTGATCTATGCAATTCACCTGCGTTCTCATCTCATCCACTGTGAAGATAGGATCTTTAAGCGAGACCAATGCCGAGCTGGATTTCCTTTACCAAGCTCTACTCGTCATCCTCTACGTATATTGTTCTTTGCTCAACGAGCAACACAGAAGGGAACGACAGGACGCGTATCATAACAAAAGATCAAACTCTTCCCCTGGCTCCAACTCTTAGGTTCGGAGCCTGCCCCCCCCACCACCACATCCTTCCGAAGCCCCCCATTAGACGACTCTTCAGACGATACCTCCCAGATCCCTACATCCTCGCGCCCTCGCCCTCCATCTACCAACCCAGTGGTTCCTCATACAAACCCTGCGACAGGTCACCCAATGCCGAGAAGTAGGTGCATACCTGGCACCTTGACTCAAACCGGATCCATCCTCGGTTCACTAAGACCCCCTACCCACCTCAGATCTGGAAGTTCCCCTGAACCACAGATCACAGTCGATACATCTGTCCCTACAGCGGAATTTTCTATTCCTCAACGAACTGAAGAACAGACCACCGACCCCATACCCAGTGACCAGGAATCCGACCCACAGATCCACGTCGACACTGAGGAACTTACCAATCCCCTGCTCCACTTGTACGAACCAGAAAACCCCTATCTGGAAAAGGGTGAAGAAAGCTTTGGCCTTTGGGATCATGACGAGAACGAAGAACCCTATACTCCCCATACCCTCGCCCAAATGCACGAAAGAATGGAAAAGATTATTGATGCAGCAATGGCAGACAACAACAAAGAAAACAAGGCAGCCCTCCCCGACAGATTCTCTGAGGAGATGGAGGACGCAAACCGATGGCATAACCAGATGCATGCCTACTTCGATGCAAACCCCCAGATCTTCGATCACACCTCTACTAAGGGGAACAAGCAGAGGACCATCACCTTCCTCAATCAAATGAGCAAAGGGCAAGGACGAGCCTTTGCTGAAGGATGGTACGATAAGATATATGGAGATGACGAAGAAGGAAAGAAGATCACCTTCAAAGATGTCTCAGAGAATTTCCTCACCACATTTTGCCCAGCATCTATGGAACAATATGCCTGGAATGCCCTCCACACTATGGACATTAGGAAGTTCAAGGGCAACTTCCACAAGTTTAGGACGGTCTTTGAATTAGAAGCTGGAAGGGCCAAGATGAAGGATATCAATGACGTCTTCAGGATCCTGCAGAAGGCGGTAGACTTGGACACCGCCAAAGCCATGGCCCTAGTCATCCCACAGCCGAAGGACATGAAGGAATGGCTGGATAGAGCGGGAGCATTCTACGACCTCGCTGAGCAGAGCAAATATGATCAAGGAGGAAGAACCGAATGGATGCCGTCTATCTGGCAGCACAACAATGAGAGGGATCCATATCAGATGGACGTAGACGCTATCCGCCTCACCTCTAACAAACGAGCGGAATGTTTCACCAAAGGACTGTGCTTTATCTGCAGAAAACCTGGTTGCTCTACGAGAAACCACCCCCGCAACTTGGGTGGGCGTTCCTGAGATGGAAACCGAAACAGGAATGAGCAAAACAGAAATAGGAACCGAAACCAGATTAGGGCGACAGAGACCAGGAAGGAATCCCAGATGCAGAAGTTCATGAAAGAACAAGGGATCTCCGAAGAAACCACGATCAAGACCCTAAGGATCTGCTACCAGAAACATGACAAAGAAAAGGAGGATAGCAGCAACGACGAAGAAGCTGCTAATCACGTAACCACAAGTTCGGATTTTTAGTAGGGAAGGAAGGATTGACGTCTTCACTTCCCAGGATCGCCCCTGTAATTATAACCAGTACCAAATCTAAGTCAATGAGAATCCACACTTCTCTTTATGCTGGTACGACTGGGAAAATTGTCGACAAACCCACACTAGTGGACAGCAGGGCTACTGGATGTTTTATAGATTGGCATTTAGTAAACAAGGCCGGATGGCGAAAGGAGCGGATGAAAACCCCATTAAGAGCAAGCAATATGGTACCTCGGAATGGACCCAGACGCTAGGATAGCAAAGTTATGGAGAAAGAAGCTGGACTATGAGGCCACCCATGCCTACCTCGTATGAAAAACCACAGTATCCACCCAGCTGGCAGCAGCCGCCGAGAAACCTACAGTGTCCTTACCACCAGCCTATCAAGCCTATAAAGAAGTCTTCGGAGACCCACCAGCTGGAGAACTTCCCCTGTCTAGAGTCTTTGACCACACCATAGACCTAACTAAAGACTTCGTCCTGAAACGAGCCAAGTCCTACCCTCTGAACCCAGCTGAAACTCAAGCATGCAGGGAATTCATCAACGAACACCTGAGGAGCAGGAAAATCGTTCCCTTGAAATTCCCCCAGGCGTCTCCTTTCTTCTTTGTCCCCAAAAAAGACAGAAAGTTGCGCCCTTGCCAAAACTATCGTCATGTCAACTCGGGAACGGTCAAGAACGCCTACCCCCTCCCATTAATCTCCAACCTTGTTGATAAGTTGAAAAACTCGTTGATCTTTACTAAGATGGATGTCAGATTGGGGTATAATAATGTCCTGATCAAGCCTGAGGATCGATGGAAGGCAGCCTTCGTTACCCCTTTCGGACTCTTTGAGCCAACGGTAATGTTCTTTGGGCTTTGCAACTCCCCCGCAACCTTCCAGGCCCTCATGGACCATATCTTTGGAGACATGATCACAGAAGGATGGTTGATCATTTATATGGACGACCTCCTCATCCATTCCCAGACCCAGCAAGAGCAAGACGAGTGGACTCGAGCAGTCTTGCAACAGATGTGAGACCATAAACTCTACCTCAAGCTGGAAAAGTGTAGTTTCAATGTACCCAAGGTCGAATATCTTGGGATGGTGGTGAAACGGGGAGAAATTAAGATGGACCCTACAAAACTGACCGCAATTGAGACCTGGCAACCCCCCACTTCTGTCAAAGCGGTCCAATCCTTCATCAGCTTCTGTAACTTCTACTGGAAATTCATAGCAAACTTCTCAGAGCTCGCACATCCGCTCCACAACATGACCAAAAAAGGCGCCGTCTGGAACTGGTCACCCACGTGTGATGAGGCATTCACCAAGCTGAAGAACACCTTCTTGACTAAACCTGTCCTCCAATATCCTGATACCGTCGCGCCGTTTACCGTCATGACCGACACCTCCCTACTCGCTGCCGGGGCCGCCCTTATGCAAAAGGACACTGCCAGAGACCTCCACCCCTGTGCATATTTCTCTAAAACCTTCAGCTCGGTGGAGCGAAATTATAACATCTATGATCGTGAAATGCATGCGGTCATCCTGGCCCTCAACGAATGGAAGCACTACCTGTCGGGGACAGCTCATCCCGTCACAATACTCACTGACCACCAAAACCTCACCTACTTCAAACACCCACACAACCTGTCCCGTCATCAGGCTCGATGGCAAATGTTCCTCCAGGACTTTGATCTGATTTGGATGTCCCTCCCTGGCACTGCTATGGGCCCTGCCGATGCTCTCTCTCGAAGAGACAATGTTGACGCGTCACAGGATAACACAGATGTCGTCTTCCTCCCCCCTACTGCTTTCATCCGCAGGTTGGACATGGCTCTCACAGATAAGATTTCCCGCTCCACAGTAGACGACCCCCTCGTCCTCGATAGGGTTCTGCATGGGTCTGGGTACCCACCGTGGGTTGTGGGTATGGGTACTGGTGGGTATGGGTATGGGTATGGATGCCAGATACCCATACCCATACCCATACC
>JBBPTU010001103.1:0-14674 GCA_038094295.1 Tylopilus aff. beelii | reverse complement strand
AGTACAGGCATCCTCTGATCTTCGATTTGACCGTTCTCTTCTTACTGGTGAGAGGTGAGCCAGCCCAACACCGGTGTTTCGTTGCCCTAGAGTCGGCTAAGAGTAGCATAGCGACATGATCCCCGGTATTTTGACGGCCACGTCGAACAATGCCCTCGAGACTCGCAATCTCGCCTTGAACTCGACGTTCGTCACTCAGGGCACCTGCACCGGAATCACGTTCGCGACCGGTGATCGCTCGGTGATGGGCCGCTTGGTGGCCATGTCTGGCGAAAAAAAGTTCAAGTTGACGACGATTCAGAGAGAGGTCTGGTTTTTCACCAAGATCATATCGTTCGCCGCGTTGTTCTTTTTTTCCCTCTCGCTCCTTTTATACGGCGTTTGGCTGCGGACGACATACCCTGGATATGACACCACGAGTTCGGCCATCGTGAATTCGATTGGCTGTCTTACGGCTTTCGTACCCCAAGTTCGTCTATTTTAATTCTTGTTTTCTTTCTTCGCGTCTGAGCCTCTTTCCTAGGGTCTACCCGTCAGTGTCGCCCTCTCGTTGACCGTCATCGCTCGTCGTATGGCAAAGCGCTCTGTATTGGTCAAGAATCTGGCTACCGTCGAAACCCTTGGTTGCATGTCCGTCCTCTGCTCTGACAAGACGGGTACGCTTACGGCGGGAAAAATGGTCAGTCGCTATGGAAGGCTTTTACAGCTAGTCTCATTGGACCATGCAGGTACTCGAGAACATTGCTTTCCTCGACAATCGTTTCTCCGCTCGCGACGTTCGCGAGAAGATCTTGAAAGCCTCGAATCCGTCGGTATTGGCTGGTCTCAAAGCCGTCCATAAAATTTCCCGAATATGCAACGCTGCGAAGTTCGATGCGGTCACGCTGGACAAGCCAGTAGAAGAACGTACCGTGAAGGGCGACCCGACGGACACTGCACTTTTACGCTTTTCCGAGGCGCTTTCCATCCCAAGCTTGGAGATCGACACCGACAAGCTTTTACAGTCTTGGAGGAGACATTTCGAGATCCCTTTCAACTCTCGCAACAAATGGGCGCTGACCTTTACCGTTCCGAACGATGAGAAACATGAAAGATCGGGGTGGATGCTTGTCAAGGGCGGGCCAGATGTGCTATTTTCTTCCTGCAGCAGCGTACTCCGAGGTGACGGTACCTCTGTACCGTTTGGGCCGGATGAAAGGCAGAAGATGTCTGCGATCCAAAACGAGTGGTCGAACGAGGGCAAACGGGTTCTTGCACTGTCAGTCTCACGCTAGCTATCTAATGGATGACGCTCACTAAACACCTGTTCTGCAGTTGTCGCAAACCTTTAGACGGTGTCAACCTCGATCTCCCCGCAAACGCGATGGAGGAATTGATGTACTCTGAAATGTCAGATTTGACGCTCGTCGGCCTCGTTGGTCTTCGTGATCCTCCGCGCGACGATGTGTCGAGTGCAATTCAGACGATCAGACGAGCTGGCGTTCGGGTCTTTATGGTCACCGGCGATTTCAAACTTACAGCGGTGGCCATCGCACGTCAGGTAAATTGGCAATCGTATTTACACCGACAGTTTATGCCTACGTTCCGCTCCTCTCTAGGTTGGCATCGTTACACAAGAGCGGCTCGACACCGTCGACGACGTTAGAGCGGCCGCGTCCGAGAAGACTCCTCCCAAGTCGCTCTCGGACGTCAAACCCTCGGATGACGATCCGATCAGGTCGCTCGTCTTGACCGGCGAAGACGTTTCCACTCTCGACTCGCCAGACTGGGACGTCGTCGTCGGGACATACAGCGAGGTCGTGTTTGCACGTACCACTCCCGATCAAAAGATGAAAATCGTCGAGGAGATCAAGCGTCGCGGGGACAACACGGTTGCAGTCACGGGGGATGGCGTCAACGATGCGCCCGCACTGAAAGCCGCCGATATCGGCGTGGCGATGGGAAGTGGAAGCGATGTCGCCAAGGAAGCCGGTGAGTCGATGCGTGCCCCCCATTGTCGCGTTGCTAGAATTAGCCCGCAGCTTCCATCGTCCTGCTCAAGAACGACTTTGCGTCGATACCCGTCGCCATCGAGATGGGCCGCTTGGTGTTCGATAATCTCAAAAAGGTCACTCTATACCTTATGCCGGTCAGCGATTCGCATCAACACGTCGACGAGGACTGACATGGCCCTCAGGCTGGAAGTTATACCGAGTTCATGGCTGTTTTGTCGAACGTACTTTTCGGTATGCAACTACCCATGACTACGTATCAGCAGGTCTGCTTCTGCATCACGAACGATCTCGTCATGTCAATATCCTTGATGTACGAGAAGGCAGAGGCTGGTGAGTATGACGTGTGGTCCACGAATCTCCTCTGATGTTTGGCCAGACCTTATGACCCGTAAACCACGCAATGCACGCACTGATCGTTTGACGGACTGGCGTCTGTTCGTGCAAGTTTATTTAGTGAGTGACCAGTACTGCTCAAAGGGCACGTCGTTGATCGTTTTGCCAGTTCATCGGACTAATGATTTGGCCATGTGCGATGGGAATGTGGTTCTTTTACATGGAACGCCAGGGTCTTAAGTTTTACGACGTCATTTCGGTTTACAACAGGTGGCAAGCCGGTTGGCAAGGCTTTACCGGCGACCAGCTCGCAGAATTCGTCAACGTGGGCTCTTGCATCTAGTACGCCACCGACGACCTTTCCGTGCGATCGCTGATCGCGGGACCTCTAGCTACGTTACGGTCGCCATCTGCCAATGCGGCTCCTTGTTGGCCGTCCGTAACCGTCGCGTGTCGATGGTGCACTCGAACCCCCTCTGGGGTCCGCGCCGCAACCTAGTCGTGCCGTGCAGCATCCTCGGCACCGTCGCGATCACGCTCGTCAATCTCTACGGACCCGGGCTCGAGCGCGTGTTTAACATGAGACCCGTCCCGGGTCTCTTCTGGGGCCTTCCCTTTGCGTTTGCGCTCGGCATCTTGATCATGGACGAGCTGCGCAAGTTGATCGTGAGGACGTATCCCAAGGTGAGCGGTTCGCGCATGTCGTGCGTGCGGGGAGGCTGACGTGGATATCAGTCTTTTGTTGCTTGGATTGCTTGGTGAGCCTCTGCGACCCCGATGAGTGGGAGATTGTAACGATCGTGTGACTCGGGGATGCCAGTAGACTACTCGTTACGTACTATATACGTACCTATCGCATACAGCTCCGTGGGTATACTTACAAACTTTGTGTATTGTGCCCTACTGATTTACGGTCGTAAGTTTGCCCCCAGCGCCACGTACTATACACGTACCTATCGCATACAGCTTCGTGGGTATACAAACTTTGTGTATTGTGCCCTACTGATTTACGGTCGTAAGTTTGCCCCCAGCGCCAAGACTCGGATGTTTGATTCGAGAGTTCGAACCTCGGATTTAGTCCTTTCCGGCGATCGCCGGCGGTGTGGCCGTGACGCTCCGAACCACCGAGTTGAACGTTCAGCCTGAGTGGCTCACTTTAGGCAGTCATCATCAACTATGCTCCGAGCTAAGAACCATCCAACCACTACGGAACAGTAGCTAGCAATTTCTTGATGCGCCTAAATTGCTTCCGCACTGTACCGGAACCACAGCAGAACTCCGCTCATAAGCCACGTCACTACTTGTACCATGTCGTATCATTCCGAGTCTGGTAAAGCCTCCGACGGCCCATCAGATATCAAGGTAGCGGCCCCGAGCCATCGAAGTGCCTTCCATATTACCCAATCTCGCTCGGCGTAATAAAAGCGTCGACTGGTAGGACCCACCACTCTTCTCCCGCCCCAACTTTTGGCCTCTGTGACCATGAGGAGCAGGGAAGCAGTCGCAAGAGCAGACCAACAGCTCCTCGCCGAGCTCGGTTATAAGCAGGAATTCAAGAGGGCTTTCACCCCATTAGAGGTGATTGCATTTTGCTCCGGGTCACTCGTGTGTTATCACCGACTGCGGCGCGTTGATAGGTCTTTGGGATCGCGTTCAGCATAATTGGTGTCCTTCCCTCGATCGCGTTAGTATCCGGACGACAGACGACACGACACAGCTCACCTACTATGTAGTTCCGTGCTCGTCTACTCACTTCCGAATGGTGGTCCTGCCGCGATGGTGTGGGGGGTACGTGTAATCCTTCCACGCGGCTTACTGGGTTCGGCACAGCTGACGTTCCCTAGTGGGCAGTCGCGAGCCTGTTCATCCTTTGTGTCGGAATATCCATGGCAGAGCTAGCTTCAGCGGCACCTACGTCAGGCGGCGTGAGTCGCTTTTTGTCACGCTCCTGGACCGAGTTCTAGAACCCACGATATAGCTCTATTTCTGGACGCATTCACTTTCGTCTCCCCGCTGCCGAAATCTTCTCTGTTGGATCGTCGGTTGTTCGTTCACAGTGTATATCTCGGGTCCACCCGGCTGATTGCACTGTCAGATGCTAATACCATAGGGTCTATCGCATCAGTGGGTAAGCTCCATTTCGTCCTGGATGATCCGAATCAACTTCATGACATGACACTTCGTCTGATACATTTAGCCTCCATTGACTGGGGTTGTGCCGTCCAGATTGCCGCCGCCATTAGCATTGGTAATCACAACTTCGTTGTTACACAAGCACAGACCTAGTACGTCTTCGCTCCCTGCAAATTATCTGCGCGATCGTCTCTCTCCGCTTGCTAACGTCTATACAGCGGGATTTATGTCGCAGTGGTTTTCTCTCATGGCATCGTCTGCTCCCTTGGGACTGAGGTACTCGCGAGACTACAAAACCTCTACATCTTCCTCAACATTTGGTGAGAGTCCTAATTCGATATGTCCGGAGGTAGCCTCTACGATGGCTGTTTGTGCAGTTCCATATCTATGTCATTCTCGACCCTTTATGACGAGTACTGACTCGTTTTTTTAGCCTTTGTCTCATTATCGTCATCGGTCTTCCTGCTGCTACCCCGGCGCAGTACATGAATAGCGCTAGCTTCGCTTTCGGAAATTTTAGAAATGGTCCGCCCTATTTGTCGATTCTTATTGCGTGCTAATCTCGTTCAGTTAATGGATGGACCAACGGCTATGCTTTTATCATATCCTTCCTCTCCCCTCTTTGGACTATCGGTGTGTCATCCTCGATCCCCTCCCATGGGATACATTAACTGGATTATCCAGGTTCGTTCGACTCGAGTGTACATATTAGTGAAGAAGCTTCAAACGCAGCGATCGCCGTGCCATGGGCAATCGTGAGTGGGATGCCTATATTTTATGGCTCACGCTGACCTTCACAGGTCAGCGCAATTGGTATTGGCGGTCTGCTTGGCTGGGGTGCGCCCTTGCAATCCGATCGCTGCTATTTCATATCTTGACGTAGAAATTTAGCCATCAATGTTACTCTTGCATTTTGCATGGGAAGTAACCTTGCAAGCCTCATAAACAGCCCTCAGCCCATGGCGCAAATCTTCCTGAACAGCTTTGGACAAGCAAGAACCCTCATTATATGGTCGTTCGTCGTCCTGGCGCAGTGAGTACTTATTCAGCCAAGTCGTATTCATGAGCTTTATCTCGCGTTTAGATACATGATGGGATCCAGCATGGTAATTTTTGTCGCTATCTGCACACGATCACACGCACTGATGGCTTGTACCAGGTCCTCGCTGCTTCGCGTCAATCCTTTGCCTTCGCTCGTGATGGTGCCCTTCCTTTGTCGAGCGTATTGTACCGCATGAACCGCTTCACTGGCACCCCTGTAAATACTGTCTGGTTTGTCGCTGTGTTTTCCGCTCTTCTTGGCCTCCTTGCCCTCGCTGGCGCCCAAGCTATCGATGCCGTCTTCGCACTCTCTATCGCTGGGCTTTATGTCGCGTACGCGATCCCGATCACGGCCAGGTTCGTTTTCAAAAACAATTTCAAGCCTGGTCCTTTCAATCTCGGAATACTCGTCAGTCCTTCCTAGACCCACTGACAATAGTCGAGACTGACGTCCCTTGATATAGAGTCTCCCCATTGCTTTCGTCGCCGTCACCTTCATGACGTTGATGGACATCGTCTTCTTCTTCCCTTCGACGCCACAGACGAACACGCCCAACATGAACTATACCGTCGTCGTTTTGGGAGGCGTGCTCGTGCTCTCGCTCGTTTGGTACTACTTCCCCGTGTACGGCGGCGTGCATTGGTTCACCGGGCCTGTCCCCAACGTGGGCAACGAAGGCGACGCTACAGACGATAGGGGCAAGGACTTATCGTTGACGGACCAAAGGGCGGGGATTGCCGAGGACGAGACTGTCGTTGGAGATGAGACGGAGCGTGTAGAAGAACGGTGAGGTCATGCCATACGATACCAGATGGAGGCTGTTATTGGCCCATACCTCCTAGATCTTGAGGCGTTGTGATGATATTGGCAGGCCCATGCGGATTTGTTTTGCCAAGCCGACTATTTTTGTTGCCGATTCAGGCTTGTGCTGTTTACACAACACCGCGTTGCTCTCGGACGGGTGACTAATCGTTTGTTTCGTGTGGAAGCTCGGGCTAGCGCCTTGGCACGTTATCCAGGTGTCCGTTTTGGTTCACGAGCCTGAGGCTGCCAGCATGACACAGGGTTAAAAATATTTATTTGCTTTAAGCTTGAGGCGATCTTTTGGCATTGCAAGGACCTCACTCGTCCGACACCTTCGAAGCGGGCGTTTCGGAGCGCCAGCGGAGTCAGTGACAAAGGCGTGGAGTCCGAGTCCAGTTTCAGCCAAAAAGTCATATGCTCTTGGCACTGCAAGTGTGGGTCATTTGATGGCCGTGTTCCACATTAAACTCTTGTAGTTTGTGATGATCCGTTGGTGCGTGTCGTGTTTGTTGCATGACTGATTCGAGTTTCGTGTCACGGTGCAGGAGGATTATTTCAGGCATGGAAACATCACGCTAGCGCCTAGAGAATAGCTCCGATCCGTGTAGGAGCTCCTTCGCAATCTGGCTTTCGTCCAGCGTGGACTCGAACCACAATGGTCGAATAAACGTTGGGACTCAGTGGGGCTGTACAACGCCACAGGAAAGCAATTAACTTACCGGCACTCGTTCTAGTGCTTGCACGGCATTATTACTCGATAATTTGAAGGCGTTTCTGCGCTAGGATAAAATTGATTGACGATAGGCGCAGCGTCACGAGCCCCCCTTCTCCCGTCCCCTGTATTACTCGATCACGATCATGAGCAGGAAGGAGGGAACTGCAAATACGGACGCGAGACTCCTCGCAGAGCTTGGCTATAAACAAGAGTTCAAGAGGATCTTTACTCCACTAGAGGTGATTGGTTCACACTCATCTGCAGCACCCCCCACCAACTGAGGCGCACCTACAGACCTTTGGGCTCGCGCTCAGCATAATTGGACTGCTTCCGTCGATTTCGTGAGTGCCGAGCGCATATACATAGTTCGTTCACGACGTGGGTTCACCTCTCGTGATCCGAATATGCAGTTCTGTCTTGATTTACTCGCTCTCGAATGGTGGCCCTGCTGCGATGGTGTGGGGTGTATGTGTGATCACTTTTGTTCGGTCTCGTTCGTGTCCTTCTGATGCCCCCGGCCCCTCAGTGGGCAGTCGCAAGCGTATTCATCCTTTGTGTTGGCTTGGCTATGGCCGAACTGGCTTCTGCAGCTCCAACTTCTGGTGGTGTGAGTCGCGTTTTACTACTCACATTCTTGAACAAACGAGATGGACATCGTACCACCTAGCTTTACTTTTGGACCTACTCGTTCTCGTCTCCTCGCTGCCGCAACCTTCTGTGTTGGATCGTTGGATGTATGTCTCAGCCCCGTAAACCTATGCATACGGTTAATTGTTCTGCTAGACGCTAATACTGTAGGGGATATCGGAGGAGTGGGTGAGTTATTCGTTTTCGTGGTACTTTCGCTCTGTTTCGTGACACTCGTTCGTTGTCTTTAGCCTCCATCGACTGGGGTTGCGCCGTTCAGATCGCTGCAGCGGCTAATATCGCCAATCGCAACTTTGTTGCCACGCAACCCCAGATTTTGTATGTACCCCTTATATGCTCGTCTCTCTACGACTTCCCATTGTGTTGATATTTATCCCAGCGGGATCTATGTTGCTGTAGTCCTCTCCCATGGTATCATTTGCTCTCTCGGGACTGTAGTTCTCGCGAGGTTACAAAACCTTTACGTCCTTCTTAACTTCGGGTAGGTGTCTGTTCAAGCCCGACCATCCGGTGGTATCCTTCGTGATTGTGTCCATCTTGTCCCTTTTCCACTGCGAGAGCCGTTTGACCTTTCCCTATTGTAAAGTCTGAATACTGATCCACTTTATTAGTCTCTGCTTTGCAGTGCTCATCGGTCTCCCGATTGCTACACCCAGGGGACACATAAATAGCGCTAGCTTCGCCCTTGGAGACTTTACCAATGGTCTGCGTTCCTACTCAACCTTTTCACCACATCTCACACTATTTAGTGAATGGCTGGCCAAACGGCTATGCATTCATCCTCTCCTTCCTCGCTCCTCTTTGGACTATCGGTGCGTTATCAACTTCACACTCTTCTAAAAGGTGATTGTAATCACCCAAATATCTAGCTGGCTTCGACTCTGCTGTACACATTAGCGAGGAGGCCACTAATGCGTCGACTACAGTACCATGGGCAATTGTGAGCTTAACATCTCCTTTCTTTGACTCGTGCTGATGGTATGTGTAGGCTGGTGCCGTCGGTATTTCTGGTATCCTTGGCTGGGGTGCGTACTCGGCTATGCTATTCGTATCTTGAGAAAACTGACAGGCTCTAGCGATCAACGTCTGTCTTGCGTTCTGCATGGGAACCAACCTTACTGCTATCATAAACAGTCCACAGCCCATGGCATACATTTTCTTGAATAGTTTTGGACAAAGCGGAACCCTCATCCTATGGTCATTCATCATCCTTGGACAGTGGGTCCTTGTTTCGCGTATACATTATCTTGTTTTGCTCATCCTATGGTTAGGTATATGACGGGATCCAGTCTTGTGAACCTTCTCCTCTATTCGTTTGGATATTCTGTGCGCTGATGCCTCATTCAGCTACTCGCTACTTCACGCCAATGCTTTGCCTTTGCTCGCGACGGTGCCCTTCCATTGTCAAGCATACTGTACCGCATGAACAGTTTCACTGGCACCCCGGTAAATACTGTCTGGTTTACTGCCACGTTTGCCATTCTTCTCGGCCTCCTCTCCTTCGCGGGCACTCAAGCTATCACTGCGATATTCGCATTGTCTATTGCCGGCCTCTATCTCGCATATTCCATCCCTATCGCTGCAAGGTTCATCTTCAAAAATAACTTCAAGCCTGGCCCATTCAGTCTTGGCATACTTGTCAGTCTCTCGCGATGCATCCGCAAGGACGGAAACTGATGATCGTCCTAACAGAGCCTTCCCATTGCTATTATCGCTGTTTCTTTCATGACGTTCATGATTATCGTTTTCTTCTTCCCTGCAGCGCCTACAACGGGCACTGCGAACATGAACTATACTGTCGTCGTCTTGGGTGGCGTGCTCGTGCTCTCGCTCATCTGGTACTACTTCCCAGTATACGGCGGCGTGCACTGGTTCGCCGGGCCTGTGCGGAACGTGGACACTGAATACACGGCAAACGGTGCAAGCAGGGTCAGTTTAGTAGATCGCCAAGGAGGGACGGTCATGATCGAGAAACGTGTAGAAATGGTGGGGAGGTGACGAAGGCTCGTGTACAAATAGAACGACCGTCGTCTTCGCTATATATTATATTCTCTCGCTATGCCTTGTGCCTCTAGACTGCGGCGCTTCGAAATTGGGAGGTGACATTTTGACGATGGCGCTGTGTTTTGAGATTCTACCGTTGTGCCAGTGTCTGACGAGATCGTTTACCAGCCAGTGGCGTTTCAGAGTGCCAACGGAGCCAAACAATAACAAAGACATCGAGGTCCGTTCTAGTCCAGTTTTGGCCAAAAGGTCATATGCTCTTCACTGCAAGTATGGGGTCATTTGATGGCCGTTTCACATCGAACTCACGTAGTTTGTGATGCGCCCGTTGGTGCGTGTTAGCGTGTTTGTTGCATGACTGATTCGAGTTTCGTATGCGGGAGGATTCTTTCAGGCGTGGAGACATCACACTAGCGCCTAGATAATGGCTCCAAGGAGCTCCTTCACAATCTGGCTTTCGTCCGGCGTCGACTCGGACCCCAGATGGTCTCCTAGGTCGAATGAACGTTGAGACTAGGGCTGTACAACGCCACAGGAAAGCAGTTAACTTGCCGCCGGCTTGCACGGCATTCTTACTCAACAGTTTGAAGGCTTCCGCCGCATTTTCTGCGCTATGATAGGATAAAATTGATTGACGATAAGGCGCAGCGTCGCGAGTCCCCTTCTTCCGTTCCCTGTATCAACATGAGCAGGAAGGAGGAAACCGTAAATACGGATGCGAGACTCCTCGCAGAGCTTGGCTACAAGCAAGAGTTCAAGAGGGTCTTTACTCCACTAGAGGTAATTGGTTTATTGTCAGGTGCATCACCCCACCAACCGAGGCGCACCTACAGACCTTTGGGCTCGCGTTCAGCATAATTGGACTGTTTCCGTCGATTTCGTGAGTGCCGAGCGCATATATATGGTTTGTTCACGACGCGGCTCACCTCTTATGATTCAAATATGCAGCTCCATCTTGATTTACTCGCTCTCGAATGGTGGTCCTTCTGCGATGGTGTGGGGTGTACGTGTGATCGCTTTTGTTAGGTCTCGTTCATGTCCTTCTGATGCCCCCGGTCTCTCAGTGGGCAGTCGCAAGCGTATTCATTTTTTGTGTCGGTTTAGCTATGGCCGAACTGGCTTCTGCAGCTCCAACTTCTGGTGGTGTGAGTCGCGCTTTACTACTCACATTCTTGAACAAACGAGATGGACATCGTGCTACCTAGCTTTACTTTTGGACCTACTCGTTCTCGTCTCCTCGCTGCCGCAACCTTCTGTGTTGGATCGTCGGATGTATGTCTCAGCCTCGCAAACCTATACATCCGATTAATTGTTCTGCTAGACGCTAATACTGTGGGGGATATCGCAGGGGTGGGTAAGTTATCCGTTTTCATGGTACTTTCTCTCGGGTTCGTGACACTGGTTCGTTGTCCTCAGCCTCCATCGACTGGAGTTGCGCCATCCAGATCGCTGCAGCGGCTAATATCGCCAATCGCAACTTTGTTGCCACACAATCCCAGCTTTTGTATGTACCCTTTCTGTGCTCGTCTCTCTACGGCTTCTCATTGTGGTGATCCCAGCGGGATCTATGTTGCTTTAGTCCTCTCCCACGGTATCATTTGCTCTCTTGGGACTGTGGTCCTCGCGAGGTTACAAAACTTTTACATCCTCCTTAATTTCAGGTAGGTGTCCGTCCAAGCCCGACCGTTCGGTGGCATTGTGTGCATCTTATTGATTTTCCACTGCGAGAGCCATTTGAGCTCTCCCTACTGTAACGTCTGAATATTTACCTACTTTATTAGTCTCTGCTTTGCGGTGCTCGTCGGTCTCCCGCTCGCTACACCCGGGGGGCATATAAACAGCGCTAGCTTCGCCCTCGGAGACTTTACCAATGGTCTGCGTTCCTACGTAACTTTTTCACCACGTCTCATACCATTTAGTGAATGGCTGGCCAAACGGCTATGCATTTATCCTCTCCTTCCTCGCTCCTCTTTGGACTATCGGTGCGTTCATCATCTTCACACTCTTCTAAAAGGTGAAGCGTATTGATTATAATCACCCAAATGTCTAGCTGGCTTTGATTCTGGTGTACATATTAGCGAGGAGGCCACTAATGCATCGACTACAGTACCATGGGCAATCGTGAGCGTAACATCTCCTTTATTTGACTCGTGCTGATGATATGCGTAGGCTGGTGCCGTCGGTATTTCTGGTATCCTTGGCTGGGGTGCGTATTCGGCTATGCTATTTGTATCTTGAGAAAACTGACAGGCTCTAGCGATCAACGTCTGCCTTGCGTTCTGCATGGGAACCAACCTTACTGCTATCATAAACAGTCCACAGCCCATGGCATACATTTTCTTGAATAGTTTCGGACAAAGCGGAACCCTCGTCATATGGTCATTCATCATCCTTGGACAGTGAGTCCTTGTTTCGCGTATACATTACCCTGTTTTGCTCATCCCATGGTTAGGTATATGATGGGATCCAGCTTTGTGAACCTTCTCTATCCGTTTGGATATTCTGTGCACTGATGCCTCATTCAGCTACTCGCTACTTCACGCCAAACCTTTGCCTTTGCTCGCGACGGTGCCCTTCCACTGTCAAACCTACTGTACCGCATGAACAGTTTCACTGGCACCCCGGTGAATACTGTCTGGTTTGTCGCCACGTTTGCCATTCTTCTCGGCCTCCTCTCCTTCGCGGGCACTCAAGCTATCGCCGCGATATTCTCATTGTCTGTTGCCGGCCTCTATGTCGCATATTCCATCCCCATTGCTGCAAGGTTCACCTTCAAAAATAACTTCAAGCCTGGTCCATTCAACCTTGGCATATTCGTCAGTCTCCCGCGATGCGTCCGCAAGGACGGAAACTGATGATCATCTCAACAGAGCCTCCCAATTGCAGTTATCGCCGTCTCCTTCATGACATTCATGACTATCGTCTTCCTCTTCCCAACGGCGCCTAAAACGAACACCGCGAACATGAACTATACCGTCGTCGTCTTGGGTGGCGTGCTCGTGCTATCACTCGTTTGGTATTACTTCCCAGTATACGGCGGCGTGCACTGGTTCACCGGGCCCGTGCGGAACGTGGACACTGAGTACACGGCAGACGATGCGAGTAAGGACTGTTTGGTAGATCAAAAAGGAGGAACGGTCATGATCGAGAAACGTGTAGAAGTAGTGCGGAAGTGATGTAGGCTCGTGTACCAGTAGAACGTCCGTCGTTTTCGCTATGTAACAGTATCATATTCTCTTGCTATTCATTGTGCCTCTCGACCGCGTCCTCGGCGCTTGGAAATGGGGAGGCAACATTTGACAGTGACGCTGTGTTTGAGATCTATCCTTGTACTAGTGTCTGACGAGAAAAGGCGAGTTTCGTTTATCGTTTATCGACCCTTTTCCCTTCTTCGGACTATCCGTTGAATATAGTGGGGACTGCTTTCAAGTTGCAGCGTAAAGTTAGGTGTTTGAAGGACTCAGTAACTCACGTTATGCTTCGACCCTTGATGTGATTGAGTTCACCCTAGTCTAAACCGGAGTCCATAAGTAGCCATTAGTAATGTTTTTTTTCTGCGGTCTTGCGGTCTCGAAACCCGTGGAAATTCCCTCGATTGAATTACATGACCATGTGCTCGTCGTGTTGGACCTAACTCCGACATCATCTCTAGCTATCCAAAAGGGGAGCGACAACCTAGTTCAGTCCAGCGCACACAGCATGATGGTTGATCGTTCCTGCCCTCACCTCGTGACAGCCGGCCCATCAGCATAAGGATTGACCGATTTCTTCGCGAATTAGCACAGTCCCGCAGCAGCGTCGGTAGTAAATACGGGTTTGATCCCAGGCACTATCGCAGAGGCCTTATTCATCCTGGTTGACCCGTTATCATTTGTTCATGATTCCTGCGGGGCGCCGGGTTCCATAATAAATGCAATACCCGTTGCCGATAGATCTTTCCTGGCTTCTTGCGGGTTCTCACCCTCTCTGTATCCCTCGTCCATACGACTATGGCTGATAAGGAGGCCATTGCAAGGTCAGACGAACAGCTCCTCGCTGAATTGGGGTATAAGCAAGAATTCAAGAGGGCTTTCACTCCACTCGAGGTGAGTAGCTCTTTTGCTCTAGTATTGTAGGTCACCGAGTGAGTCACACCCATAGGTCTTTGGAGTCGCGTTCAGTATAGTTGGATTACTTCCGTCGATTGCGTGAGTGGCTCTAAGTCAAACGAACTACTTGTCCTTACTCGTCCGACGGCAATATGCAGTTCTGTTCTCTTTTACTCACTTCCGAATGGTGGTCCATCCGCAATGGTGTGGGGCGTACGTCCATCTTTCACTCTTATTTTGCGCGAGTTTTTAGCTTTCCGACGCCGAGTCTTTACTGTTTGATAAGCGCAATTTGTGCCTTATCTTCCTTCTGCCATCTGTACTAACTGTTCCCGTTGGCTTTAGTGGGCAATCGCGAGCCTCTTTATCCTTTGTATCGGAATGTCCATGGCAGAGCTCGGTTCTGCTGCACCTACTTCGGGTGGTGTAAGTCTCCCTATCTATACTTCTGGCGAGAAGAGATGAACAATGTGGGATACAGTTGTACTTCTGGACACACACACTATCATCTCCACGCTGGCGGAATCTTCTCTCGTGGATCGTTGGTTGTACGTCAACATACTGCATGCTGTTCACGGCCAGTGACTTTACCGATTTATAAGATGCCAATACGATAGGTACCATTTCAGCGGTCGGTGAGCTATCCGTCTCATCTTGGGTGCTTCGTAACGCGATTTCTCATGTTTCACCAGCTTCCATCGAGTGGGGTTGCGCTGTCCAGATTATCGCAGCGATCAGCATCAGTAACCCGAACTTCGTTGCCACTCAAGCTCAGACCTTGTGAGTTGTCTTGATTTCGAGTCTCCTGTCCTTTTCATTCACCAACATTACGAAGCGGGATTTATGTGGCATTACTCTTCTCTCATGGTATCATTTGCTCTCTCGGGACTGCATTTCTCGCACGACTACAAAA
>JBBPTU010001102.1:0-14680 GCA_038094295.1 Tylopilus aff. beelii | reverse complement strand
GCAGTATCCAGATCTACCGCCTTTCGCAGGATCCTAAAGACGTCGTTGACATCCTTCATTTTGGCCCTACCAGCCTCCAGTTCGAATACCGTTCTGAATTTATGGAAGTCTCCTTTGAATTTCCTAACATCCATAGCGTGGAGGGCGTTCCGGGCTTGCTGCTCCATAGATGCCGGGCAGAATGTGGTGAGAAAGTTTTCCGAGATGTCTTTGAAGGTAATCTTCTTTCCTTCTTCATCATCTCCATACATTTTGTCATACCATCCTTCTGCGAAGGCTCTCCCTTGCCCCTTGCTCATGCGGTTGAGGAAGGTGATGGTTCGTTGTTTATCCCCCTTGGTGGTGGTATGGTTGAAGATCTAGGGGTTGGCATCAAAGTATGTGCGCATCTGGTTGTGCCATCGGTTGGCATCCTCAGTTTCCCCAGAAAAACCATCGGGGAGGGCTGCCTTGTTTTCCTTGTTTTCGTCTGCCATTGCCCTATCAATAGCTCGTTGTGTCCTTTCGTGAATTCGGGCGAGGGTATTGGGAGAGGGGGGGGTGTGGTCATCTGGGTCAAAGAGACCAAAGTGTTCTTCACCCGGTTCCAAGTACGGATTAGGTTCCTCGTAAGAGTGTGAGGGCGGATCTGTGAGTGGCTTGGTGTCGACGTGGATGGCAACCTCCAGTTCGGCGTACTCGTTTTCTTCGCCCTGTACGGGGTGGGTGGCCTCGTCTTCATGTCGGTGAGGGACAGAAAGCTGCACGGTGGCAGGAGTTGTATTGACTTCTGCCTGTGGTTCCGGGGAGCTTCCAGAGCGAAGGTGAGTTCTTAGTGCACCGAGAAGGGATCCAGTTTGACTCGAGGAACCTGGTATGCGCTGACTTTGAGTCGAAGGGTGAGTAGTCTGTGATGTTGGATCAGGAACCACCGAGTGGGGGTGTGGAGGGTTAGGGCGTGAGGATGTAGGGGTGTGGGTTTGGTTGTCGGAAGAGTCGTCTGATGGGGGGCTGCGGAAGGACGTGATTGGGGTAGGCAGGCTCCGAACTTAAGAGTTGGAGCCAGGGGAGGAGTTTGATCTTTTGTTACGATACACGTCCTGTTGCTCCCTTCTCCTTCGTTCGTCTAGTAAGGAGCAGTAGATGTAGAGAATTACGAGCAAGGCTTGATAGAGGTAGTCCAGTTCTGCTACGGTCTCGCTGGAAGAACCTATCTTCACAGCGGAGGGAGATGATAACGCAGGTAGATTGCGTAGATCAAACTAAGGTACATGGCGCCAATCTAGGGTACTTATACGTCACTGGGATAGGGGAAATGCTATCATAATAAGAGATATGATAGTGGGAGGAATGGGGCATCCATGGGAAGGAAAATAGACAAGCGTGTGACAGTGGTCCCATGCTGATGGGAAAACATACAATCTGACGGGAAAGGATCTAAACAGAGTCCGTATGGTGGTGTACAGGATGTAGGAGACAAGAAAGGAAATGATGGCGCGGACCTTGTACCCGAAGGCGATGAAGCAAAGCAAAACAGTCCAGGTATCGATGGAGTCAGTTGATAGACTGCTCCGTAGCGAACGCACCGTCTACATCTTCCCAAGGGAAGTTGCCCCCAGGGAGTACTTCTCCATTACAGAACGAGACATACCCCTCATAGGTCCCTGCCTCGATGACCTGCTTGATCGTGGCATCGAGTTCAGTAGCATGGGCTAGGGAGTCATCCCAGACCGTAACAGACCTCCATGAAGCATGCTCTGTGCGTGACAGCCTCAACCTGTTCACAAAGTCTGGCAAGCAACTCTGTTCCAAGTGGCAGAGGGCAGGAGGGTGCTCAGCAAACCACAATGGTGCCAATGCCCTCCACATCTGCTCAGGATGTGGATTAAAGACACATGGTGCCCAGTGCTGCCCTTGAGCTACGAACCTGCTATCCTCGGACTCTGTACAAATCAAAGGCATGGGAATGAGCTCTTCGTAAAGCAGACATCTTCATTCATTTCATTGATGTACCCTCAGGATTGTGAAACACTTTCCTCGTAGATTTCCCTTCCATCACAGTTACACAGACCCCTCCTAATAAAGACTCTGTCTCCCTATATATGGATGAATTCATTAAAATGATCAATTGTAAACTCACAAAAGGACGCTACATCAGCCCTTTCTCTAAGTCACTGCTTACATCACTGATTGGACCTTTCCAATCTTCCCCTATCTCCATTGTTCCCAAACTGGGTCACCCAGGAAAGTTCAGACTAGTCCAGAATTTCTTGTACCAGTTATCCCCTTCCTCATCTTTTCCAAACCCTTCCATCAATTTACACATCAATGCCAAGAACTTCCCAGCAACATGGGGTAAGTTCTCTATAATCTACCTACTGGTCTTGTGCCTTCCTCCTGGCTCAGAGGCAGCTATGTGAGATGTGGCAGAGGCCTATGGCACAATCCCCCTCCATCCCTCCCAGTGGCCAGCAGGAGTGGTGCAGACAGGGGAGGATGAGCTTTGTATAGACTTGTGTTTAGCCTTCAGAGCCACTCCAGTGGCGGGGGCCTATGGACACCTAGCTGATGCAGGAGCAGAAATTTTCAGGTCCTGAGGCATTGGGCCACTGGACAACTGGGTCGATGACCATGTCTTCTTCCAGATCCCACAAGGCAGCGTCAAAGACTACAATGACCAACAGGCTGCATGGGCAAATCACATAACACAAAGAGGGGGCATCCAGCAGTCTGGAAGCAGGCTCTGGTTCACAGGTTCCCTCTCCCAGGAGGAACACCCAGAGGAATTCAATGAACACTGTAGATTCCCAATCAAAGATCTATCAGATCAGCTCCCACAATTGCCTCAAGATGCCCATTTTACACACACCATAGAGGATATTGACCTCATTTCAGACAAATTGGCAATCCCCTGGGAAACAGCAAAGGACCAACCTTTCGCCTCATCCACCATTTACATAGGCTTCACATGGGACCTGCAAGCTCTCACAGTCTCTCTTGCCCTGGGAAAGGTCACCAAGTACCTCAGAGCCATCAAGGAATGAAATTTGCATCCCACTCACATCCTCAAGGACATAGAATCCCTCTATGATAAACTATTACACACATGCTTGGTAATACTGTGGGGCTGGGCTTACCTAACAGGCCTAGAGCGGATGCTGCACCTGTGCAAGGCCAAGCCCTTCCTGCCCCATCACCTGGCCAAACCCATGGCAGTGGAGCTTGTCTGGTGGACCAAACAGCTCAAACAGGGCTCCATCTTCCTCCCCATTCACCCACCCATCCCCCACCATGACCTGGCAGCCTTCTCAGATGCCAGCTCTGGCATGGGTATTGGAATCATCATTGGCCAGCATTGGCATGCCTGGAAGCTTGACCCAAATTGGCAACGCATGTGAGGTGCCCAATGTGACATCAGCTGGGCAGAGGCAGTCACCTTCAAACTTCTCATTCACACCCTCGACACTATCCCTGCGATCCATACTCATGTCATCATCCATGGAGACAACATAGGTGTCATTGAAGGCTGACACAACAACTGGCACTGCAACATGGAAACAAATCACATCTTCTGCCGAATCCATTCCTTTCTCCTTGAAGCCAATTGCATTCAAAGTGTTCTTCCCCGATACATCCCCAGTGTTGATAACCCAGCAGACCCACCCTCCAGAGGCATATATGGTCCCACCAACCTTCTCCTCCCTCCCATCTCCCTCCCCCCTTCCCTCATCCCCTTCCTCACAAGCTTCAAGGACTCCATCAACTCTGAACAACCCCAATCCGATCCACCCCACACTTCAGTCAGCAGCTTTCTGGCAGCAGACCTCATCAGTGAGGATGATGACAAACTTGCTGACTCAGTGCTCCCCGACATCTCTTCATGTGAAGAGGACAAACTCATCTTCCACACCCTCAGAGCTCAATTCTAAATTCCTACCTCATCCTTGTTTTGACACCCCCCTCCCAGTGACACAGAACTCTGTCTCAAAGCCATCTCACCCTCCCACAGTAAACTTGAACATTTCTGGCAGCCCCCATCCCTACCACCTAGATCTTTCCCCTTCCATGTCTATTTTACACCCACATTGCAAAGCAAAGGACTGCCTTTGCCTTTGGATCCCACTCCCCAGACCCCCACCATTTCCCATGGTCCCAATTCCAGAAGCTCAGCTTGATTAACTCCTCACTGTCATTGAAGCTTCCTGGACTGAAAAAACCAAGGAGTCGCACAGTGTGGGATTACTAGTGTTTCATGTATATTGTGACTTACACCATGTCCCAGAGTCTGCCCACTGCCGCATCTCACAACCCATCCTCATGACCTTCATTGCCAACTGTGCTGGTGCATATTCTGGTTCATCAATCTCGAACTTTGTCACAGGCCTTCAAGCCTGGCATCTGCTGCACAGCCAGACTTGGCCATCCAACCCTAACAAACTCCATACAATCCTGGAGGGTGCACCTCACCTAGCCCCATCTTCATCCAAGAAACCAAAATGTGCCCCATTTGAGCACAACTCCCTTTTACTTTTTCTCACCTACCTGGATGTAAATACACCTCAAGATGCCACTGTCTTCACCTGCCTTGTAGTTACCTTTTATTCCATATCCTATCTCAGAGAATTCACAGTTCCAGCACTGAAAAAATTCAACTGTTTGTTTCATGTAACCCCATCCTGCATCACCCACTGCAAGGATCCCAATGGTCTCAATGTCCCACATACAAAGTGCACTGCCACAGGAAAAGACACCCAGATCGCGCCAATCAATCACCTCACCAACCCCATTGCATGGCTAGACAACCACCTGCACATCAACTCCCCGGTCCCAAAGACCATCTTTTTGCTTGGTGCCACCACATTGGACTGTGCCCTCTCACTGAGGCAGAAGTCATGTCCCAAATTCGAGAAATCATTGTGCATTTCAACATGCTGTACCTAAAAGGCCAGAGCCTAAGGATCAGGGACACCCTGCACTACCTCCTCAAAGGTACCCCCTTCAACATCATCAAAATGATGGGTCAATGGTTGGGTGAATCTTTCACACTCTATCTACAATGCCATGCACTAATACTAGCCCCGTACATGCATGAATCTCAAAGTGCTCTCAACCATATCATCATCCCCCCAGTTCATTGAGGTGAGCCTCCTCCTTCTATCCAGGGTTTTTCGCTTCACTGCATGCATCACAGGCTCCTTCTTTATGGGTACACAGCTTGCTCTCAGCAGGTTGGCTCAGCCTCAGACTGAAAAGCCATCCCAGCTTTTGCCCATCCCCCCCTACTCGTAGTGTACTCGTACACCTGTCTTGTACCTAGCAATATCATCCCACATTCATGATCTCTTCATCTCGCCTGTAGCAATTGTCATTCACAGATGGCTTTCTAAGCCAGTCACATGTGATCCTCCTAGAATTTAGTCTATGCATGAGTAAGTGAGGTAGTGGAGTTTCTCTCTCTTCCCACCATCTCACTGAAGCCTCACCATCCTGCTGCAGCATCAGGAACCTTTGTTCCCCTGTGCCTTTCCTCTTTCACCCCGCCCTCCTCTTCCTCTCTCAGGTTCAACGTCCGGTCAAACCGCTCCATTTCCCCTGTCCATTGTTCAATGCTCAACCCCACCTAGCACCTCAATCTGCTCAGTGCCCATCCCACCCTTGCAGCTTGCTCTTGGCAGGTCAGCTCAGCCTCAGACCAAAAAGCCATCTCGGCTTTTGCCCATCCCCCCCTACTTGTAGCATACTCATACACCTGTCTCATACCTAGCAATATCATCCCATGTTCACGATCTCTTCATCTCACCTGTAGTGATCGTCATTCACAGATGGATGTTATTAACAAGACATGCCAGGAAGCTGTTGGGGTCAAGATCAACAAGATGTTCATTGAGAAAGTCAAGATATTGAACAGGACTAGCACTTGTTAAAAAGAAGAAGTTTTTTCCTCTTTCTTCCATGCTAGCTATCTTCTCTTGTCAAACCTGGTAGCCTCAGCATTCCACTATGCCTGGTGTCCCTACCCCACTTGGCATTACTACCCTGCTTTATATTTCTACCTTACCTTGCATCTTTGCTCTGCCTTGCATCCTTGCTCTGCCTTACATTCTTGCTCCACCCTATATCTCTAGTTCATTACCTCACATCCCCACTTCCTGTCCTTGGATTGCTACCCCACCTTATGCCCCCACCTCCCCTTCTTGAACTGCCACCCCACCTCAGGCCACCACCCATTCTTGGGTTGCTTCCCTGCCTTGCATAGTCAATCTCCCTCTAGCCTATACTCCTAGCCCTCCATTGGTCCTAGAACTAGCAAGGTGTTATGGTTTGGACTGACATGGCTTGCCATCAGCCTCAGGACCTACATTACACACTGCTGGAAGTGTGTAACGGATATTACGAGTAGTGAATACATCGACCACACCGTCATAGTAGTAACAGCGTAGTGATTAGTAATAGCAGCCTTTTTAGACCATTACTATTACCTTCGTTGCGTTATCGCAGACCCATCTCATCAGTCACGCTCATCGCAGACATCCCTCTCAGTCGCATTCGTCGCAGACTTTGCTCGCTGTCGCGTTTACCGCTGACGCCTCTCAGTCGTGTTCGTCGCAGACTCCCCCATCCAGTCGCATTCGTCACTGACTCCTCTTGCTGTCGCGTTCACTGCTGACGCACTCGCTCGTCCTACGCGACTCGCTCGCACCTCAGGACGCTTCTCCTGAGCCCTAAGTCCTCTCTCCCTTCGGCGACGGGTTTCACTTGCACTCTTATCCTTCTTGTCGATGGGCTTCGCTCGCGACGTCTCGACTCAGTCTTCATACGTTCCTAAGAACCATTACAAAGTGGTTGTCAATGGCTTCCTCCAGGGTGTTGTCTCATATGTGGATGATGAGATAGTTCCAGGAGGAGACTTTCCTTGGTCAGTGGTAGAAGAACAATTCACCACAGAAGAGGATCTTCTGTGGTAACTACATGGTTGGTTCAATTGCTTTCCCCTTCTTTCATGCATGTATCATGTGGGCCTGTGCCACAATCTCCTTTCTCACTTACTTCATCCTGTACACCACCATACAGACCTTATCTAGATTCCCACTCAGGTTACACATTCTGCTTTCCCATGGATGTGAGAACCCCTCTCACATCACCTTTGTCATCTTCCCATGGATGCAAATCTTCTCCCATAACCATATCTCTCATTATGGTTATGTTTCCCTATCCCCCAGTAGTTACATATAAATATCCCTGATGGGCACCATGTACTTCAGTTTGATCTATGCAATTCACCTGCATTCTCATCTCACCTGCTGTGAAGATAGACTCTTCAGGCAAGACCACTGCCAGACTGGATCCCCTCTACCAAGCCTTGCTCATTATCCTCTACATCTACTGTTCTCTGGTAGACAAACTCAGGAGGAGGGAACAACAGGATGTGTATCATAACAAAAGATCAAACTCCTCCCCTGGCTCCAACTCTTAAGTTTGGAGCCTACCTACCCCCACCACATCCTACCAAAGCCCCCCACCTGACAACTCCTCTGAAGACCAATCTCACACCCCTACATCCTCATGCCCTTACCCTTCACACACCAACCCAGTGGTTCCTCATACAGCACCTACGACTCATTGCCCAACGACAAGAAGCAGATGCATATCTGGCACCTTGAGTCAGCCCAGATCCATCTTCAGTACATTAAGGACCCCTGCTCACCTACAATCTGAAAGCTCCCTAGAACCTCAGATCATGGTGACCTGCACCAGATGAAATCTAGAGTGGATCATATCATTTTCCTTCTACCTCAAGAGCTAACCATCCATTCCACTCCATATCCTACATGAGGATAGCCCCTATATTCAGCTACCTACCCTCAACATTTCTTAATTTTCCAACTGTTAGTTCTTGAGCTATGCCTATTTCAATCTATCTACTACACCACTATACTCTATCTATTTTCTATTGCTACAGTTAGAACCCAACCAGGATACCAAGTCATGTGATCACCCTAGCCCCTGAGGAATGATCCATGACACAGCCATTCAATGGAAGGTCACCTGATGTTCTAGAAACTTGTTGTCAAGAATAGCTTTGTAACCTAGAAATATCTCTAAGGAAACAAAGCTATATACATAGCCCACTGTCTCCATGACAGGGAAACCATGACAGCACAGCCTTCCTTTGGCAGGTGGCAACCCACAACCTCCATGTTATGGGTTGGGAAGAAATAGAGGCACGATACACTGAGTTACATCGAACCATCAATCAAGCCACTGAAGCCTTTGTAGCGGCAGGCCTCCTCAGTACCTGGGACAGGGACATGTATCTTGTGTATCTGATGGAGAAATCAGATGTGGAAAATCCAACCACGGAGTAGCTGGGTACCTGTTTTTCCTTACATCACTTTCTTTCCACTTTCATCCCTTGATCTGATCTTATCTTGTACACTGCCATACGGACCCATTAGAAGCATGTCACTGCCTTGTGCAGTCCGCAGTATGTCTCCTCTTTATCTCTTCATTTCTGCTCACATCACCTTCAGATGGAGCTTGTAGTATCTATCCTTCCTAGGACACTTCTCTCCCCCTGCTATATCTCTCACTATAGCAGTAGTTTCCTATCCCCACATAGTTACGTATAAAAGCACCACTATCAGTGCTCATGTACTTTAGTTAGATCTACACAATCCACAGCATAACTTACTCACGCCGCTCTCTGAGCAACAACCCACTCTGGCTCGAAATCACCATACCTGTGTCATATTCACCCTCACATTCACGTATTCCCTCCAAACCTTCCTCTTAGCTTTCACCCTCCTATTCAGAGAGATTGCAGTACACTATTGCGTTAACACTCCAGAACACTGCCTGTTGCCAGGAACACAATAAATTCAGCCAATAAGAATATTGGAGACAGGTTCCATAGTTACAGAGGGTCTGGGAATGTTGATAACTAGGTAGCAGCATAGCCACATGTAAACAGTATATATAGAGGCCATTTTCCAGGCCAGAATATCATCTTCTCTTTTAACCCCCTCTGAGATTTCCTCTGTCCAGGGAAAGGACCTTTCCCCAGAAGAACTTCTCCACCAACACTTCAGTAGCTACCAAGGAACAGGTAGTGTACTACATCAACTGTACATAGCTGGGGACAACAGCAGTGGATAAACTCTTTCCCACATCGATGCGTGGGAACCTGCTTCTGTATTTGGTGTACTACTCAAACACATTGCTCTATCAAGTGGTTAGTGTAGTGTTGCTAGCTAACATTGTAACTGGCGCAAATTAAGTGTAAGAATACTTGGCCTGACTAATCTGTTTAGAGATCCACCTTATTATAGACAATCAATCAGGTGATTAAGACCTCAACTCAAGCTTGTGGGAAAGCTTAGTCATACTTTCCCACGGTCCAAACTTTCTTGCATTCAGCTCTCCCATAGAGCAGGCATCTAATCCGACACAGCTTACATTATATAAGCTATCCCATGGCCTTATAAGGAAATCAACCACATATCTGACCAAACTCTCAACACAACTCAAGGCACATAGGTACCAAAGGTATATCACCTACACAGGATCCTACACAAGCCTACACAACTTCATAGAGCAACAAGACCTCTGTTGACACAACATGTAACTAGCTAAGTGCCAACCCTTACCTCTTAGGAACTTAGATTCAGAGATAGGAAGAACAACCAGGTATCCATTTGGCTAAAGTGGTAACACATTATAGTAGTTTGTACTTGTTACATTCACTATTTGCCTAGGTATTTTCTGTCATCAGGATATCTAGTGCTGGTTCAGATTGGCCCTGGGGAGTGGATCTCACTATAGATTTGCTAGTGTCTATTAGATTCATTTTAAGAAGCAACAGCAGTCAATATAACTCCCCCCACTGCAGAATTTTCTATTCCTAATGACCTGAAGAACAGACTGCCAACCCCATACCAAGTGAGTCCAAAGGATTAGAGCATGAGACCAAGGAAGAATTCCAGGGAGATGTACAGATCCACATTGACACCAAACCACTTACTGATCTGCCTCTGCACTTGTACAAAGAACCTGAGAACCTGTATCTTGAACCAGGTGAGGAACATTTTAACCTCTTTGAGAAGGATAATGACTACCACCCTCCCTCTCCTGATACCCTCGCCCAAATTCACAAATGAACACAGAAAGTGATCAATGCAGCAATGGCAGACAAACAAAAGGAAAACAAGGCAGCTCTCCCTAATGGCTTTTCAGGGGAAACAGAGGATGTGAATTGATAGCACCACCAGATGCACACATACTTCAATGTGAACCCCCAGATCTTTGACCATACCTCCACCAAGGGAGATAAACAATGATATGTCACCTTCCTCAACTGAATGAGTAAAGGGCAGGGAAGGGCCTTTGTTGAGGGATAGTATGACCAGATGTATGGAGACAAGGAAAAATGAAAAGAGATCACGTTCCAGAAGCTATCCAAAGCTTCCTCACCACCTTTTGTCCTGCCTCCATGGAGCAATGAGCATGAAATGCACTCCATGCCATGGATGTCTGAAAGTTCAAGGGAGATTTCCATAAGTTTAGGACCATCTTTGAGCTAGAGGCAGGAAGGGCAAAGATGAAGGATGTCAACAATGTTTTCAGGATCCTCTGATGAGCAGTCAACCTTGACATAGCCAAAGCAATGGCCCTAGTAGATCCCCCACCCAATGATATGAAGGAGTGGCTGGATAAAGCAGAAAAGTTCTACAATCTAGCCAAACAAAACAAGTATGATTGGGGGAGAGGAGCAGAATGGGTGCCATCCATTCATCACCACACCAATAAATGTGACCCCTATCAAATAGATGTAGATGCCATCTGCCTCACTGTTACAGGCTGGGAGGAGATTGAAGGGCAATATGCTGAGTTACATCGCACTATCAATTGCACTACTGAAGCATTTGTTGCAGCTGGGCTTCTTAGCACCCTGGACTGGGACATGTACCTGGTATATCTGATGAGAGATTTGGACGTGGGAAACCCAACCACAGAGTAGCTGGGTACCTATTTTCCTTTGCATTGCTTTCTTCCTTTCCTGTTCTCGATCTGATCTTATTTTGTATACTGCCATATGGACTCAGTAGAAGCACAATACTGCCCTGCGCAGTCCACAGTATGTCTTCTCCCTTATCTTTTCATTTCCACTCACATCGCCTTCGGATGGAGCTTGTAGTATCTATCCTTCCTTGGATGCTTCCCTCCTCTTGCTATATCTCTTGCTATAGTAGTAGTTTCCCATCCCCTCATAGTTATGTATAAAAGCACCACTATCAGTGCCCATGTACTTTAGTTAGATCTATGCAATCACCAGTGTAACTTACTCACGCCGCTCGAGTGAGCGAGACCCTGCAACCTGGCTCATAATCACCATACTTGTGTTGTTGTCACCTTAACCTTCACCTATTCCCTCTGAATCCTTTTGCAAGCCTTTGCTCTTGTGATTGGTGAAGTAATCTTGCGCTATTGCGTTAACACTCACCCCTGACAAGCAAGTGGAATGCTTTGCAAAAGGACTATGCTTCATCTGTAAGAAGCTGGGATGTTTAACCCATAACCACCCCAAATACCTGAATAGCTGATTTAGGAATAGGAGCAGGAACAGGAACCAAGAAAGGAACAGCAGAGGAAGCTGCAACCAAGTCAGGGCCACAGAAACAAAAAGGGAATTGTCAGCTTTTAGGAAGTCCATGAAAGAACAGGGGATCTCCAAGGAAACAGCAATCAAGACCCTTAAGATCTGCTATCAGAAGCATGAGACCAAAGAAGATAGCAGCAATGAAGAAGCCGTAAACTGAGTCTCTGCTACTGAGAATTTTTGACAGGGAAGGAACAATCAACGTCTTCGCTTCCCAGAATTGCCCTTGTAATAGTATCAAGTATCAAGTCTAAATCTATGAGAATCCCCATTTCCCTATACACTGGTACTACAGGAAAAATTGTCAACAAGCCTGCACTTGTGAATAGTGGAGCAACCAAATGCTTTATTGACCAACATTTGATCAATAAAGCTGGATGGAGAAAGGAACAAATGAAGACCCCTTTAAAGGCAAGCAACATGGACAGAACCACAAATAGCAATGGCCTTATATGAAATCAAGTAACCCTGACACTTCGGATTGGAGATAAGGAACAACAACGAACCTTTATGATAATAGACTGTGGAAAGAAAAGCTTAATCCTGGGACTCCCTTGGCTTAGGGAGACAAACCCCCTGATTGACTGGGCAAAGGGAACTGTGGAGCTCCCTGTGGTACTGCCTCAGCTGAGGCATGACTCCCTAAAAGCTGTAACTCAATGATACCTGATCTGATACTTGGGGATGGACCCTGATGCCAGGATTGCCAAACTTTGAAAGCAGAAGCTAGACTACGAAGGGGCCCAAGCATACCCAATACAAAAGACCATCATATCCACCACCCTAGCCACAGCCACAGAAAAAGTCAGTGTAACCCTACCTCCCACCTATGAAGCATACAGAAAAGTATTTGAGAAACCCTCAAGGGAGAACTCCCATCATCCTGACTGTCTGACCACACCATCAAACTAAACAAGGACTTTGTCCCAAAACAAGTCAAATTATACCCATTGAACCCCCAAGAGACCCAGGCCTGCCAAGAGTTCATCAACAAACATCTTAAAAGTGGGAAGATTATGCCATCAAAATCCCCACAAGCTTCCCCTTTCTTCTTCATTTCCAAGAAAGACAGGAGATTGCAACCTTGCCAAGACTATTGGCATGTCAACTCAGGAACCATTAAAAATGCATGCCTTCTTCCATTCATCTCAGACCTCATCAACAAGCTCAAAGACTTGTCAATCTTTACTAAGATGGATGTACAATGGGGATATAACAACATTCTTATCAAACCTGAGGACCAATGGAAAGTGGCTTTCGTTATCCCTTTTGATCTCTTCAAACCAACAGTCATGTTCTTTGGTTTATGTAACTCCCCTGCAACCTTCCAGGCCCTAATGGATCATGTGTTCAGGGATATGATTGCTGAAGGATCACTAATCATCTATATGGATGATCTTCTGATTCACTCAGCAAACCAAAAAGATCACAACTGACATACCAGAGTGGTTCTCCAATGAATGCAAGAACATAAGCTGTGCCTCAAGTTGGAAAAATGCAGTTTCAATGTAGTGGAGGTCAAATACCTAGGGGATGGTAGTTAAGCAGGGTGAAGTCAAAATGGACCCAACCAAGCTGATGGTCATCAAGAACTGGAACCCACTAACGTCAGTCAAAGCAGTCCAATCATTTATTGGGTTCTGCAACTTCTACCACAAATTCATCGCAGGGTTCTCAGACCTAGCCTGCCCACTCCATGACCTCACCAAGAAGGGGGCTCCCTGGGCCTGAACAGATGTCTGCCAGACTGCCTTTGACAAGTTGAAGGCAAACTTTCTTACCAAGCCAGTCCTTCATTACCCCAATACCGCTGTTCCATTTACAGTCATGGCTGATGCTTCCTTATTAGCAGCCAGAGTGGTCCTCATGCAGAAAGACCAAGCAGGAGACCTCCACCCATGTGCCTACTTCTCCAAAACATTTGGATCAGCCAAGCAGAATTACAACATCTACAACTGAGAGATGCTAGCCATTATCTTGGCCCTGGCAGAGTGGAAGCATTACCTGACAGGGACTCTTCATCCAGTTACCATCTTAATGGACCACCAGAATCTCACCTACTTTAAGCACCCCCACACACTATCCCATAGGCAGGCTAGATGGCAAATATTTCTCCAGGATTTTGATCTCATCTGGACAGTGCTTCCCAGTACTGCAATGGGCCCCATGGATGCCCTGTCCTGAAAGGATGACATTGACACCTCCCATAATAACAAAAATGTTGTGTTCCTTCCCCCTACTGCATTTATATGGCAACTGGATGTTGCCCTGGCTGATAAGATCTCCCACTCCACTAAGGATGACCCCTTGGTCCTTGACACCCTTTGGGCAATGTCCTTAAAGTCCTTGTTCCTGCCACGAGCAGATCCTGTGGATTGGACCTTCCTTGATGGCACCCTATACTATAATGGATGTCTCTATGTTCCAGAGGCAGCCTGACAAGAGCTACTTCACCATCTCCACCAGTCCCCTGCTGGGGGACATGAGGGTCACTTCTGCAAGCTCACCTGCATCACTCATGACTATTGGTGGCCAGGCCTACCATCACAGGTTCATCACTTTGTGCAGGGGTGCTTCGTTTGCCAGGCAAACAAGGTCAACACCCACCTGACACTTCCAGGTCTCTCCTCCATCTCCTCCTCTGCGACCTGTTCATTCCAACAGATCTCCATCAATCTCATCACTGATCTCCCCCCTTCTGATGCCTTTGTGTTAATGTGATAGTGTGTGGTTACTTTGCTGATTAAGATGGCAAGAGCTTGCGTGAAGATCTGAAGGGAATAGGTAAATGTGAGAGCTACGATGACGCAAGTATGGTGATTGTGGGCCAGGGCTGAGGTCTCACTCACTTGAGCGGTGTGAGTAAGCTATGCTAGTGATTGTGTAGATCTAACTAGAGTACATGGGTGCTGATAGTGCACTTCAGTCATCTCCCAAAAGGGTACCTCTTAGGTGTAACAAATATGATACAAGTATTTACCTAAGAGGTCTGTTTTTCATGGGTTTCCCCTCTATATCTCACTTTAGCCCACTGCCCCAAATGAA